>SJYQ01095310.1:38068-129089 GCA_006410935.1 Redunca redunca | reverse complement strand
ATTGTTTTCCCGCTTTAAACTACCTCTTCCCCACCCATCCACCCTCAAAAATTTTAACAAATGGAAGAAGCAAGCAAAACCAGTGGATTGTAACCTAACCACATTCACCACGGCAACTTCAAGCACACTGAGCCCACACTAAAAAGCTCTCTGTGGGGAATGAAGCAAACATGAAATGGGTCAAAAACAGGACCAAATATAACAGGATTTGAAAATGGGTGTAAAACCTTTTAGCCCTATGTTTCTTTCTCTTTGGAGGCTTGTGTGTGTGTGGTAAAATATAGAAAACAAAAAATTTTACATTTTTACCATTTTAAAGTGTATAATTTAGTAGCATTAAGTGTATTCATAATATTATGCAAGTATCACCACTTTCCATTTCCAGAACTTTTTCATCATCCCAAGCAGAAACTCTGAACACATGAAGTTACTTCCTACTCCCTAACTTCTGTTAACTTTCTGTTCTATCTTGTCGCTATACATTTGTCTGCTCTAGGTACCTCATATAAGTAGTATCAAGCAATATTTGTTCTGTTGTAACATTGGGTATGCAAGTATCTGTTTGAGTCCCTGCTCTCAATTCTTTCGAGTATATACCTAGGAGTAGAAATAGTGGATCATATGAAAATTTTGATTAATTTTTGGGTGAGGAAACACCAAACTATTTTCTGCAGCCAAGCCACCTTTTTTTTTTTTTCCCCATGTTACATTCCCATCAACAATACATGCAAGGATAGCCCTACCTTTATTTCTTAAAGTGTTTTCCATTTCAATTAAAGATTATGTCTCTCCCCTTGAATACCTGAATAAAAATTTTTAAAAGCATGAACATTTTCTCAGGTTGATTGCTCACTGTTTAGTAAAGTGGTCATGATATAGTAAGATATATATATATACATATATATATATATTTTGTCCCTTATCATATGGCTTATGGGATCTTAGTTCCCTGACCAGGGATTGAACCTGGGCAGTGAAAACACAGAGTCCTAACCACTGTATTACCAGAGAATTCCCATAATTATATATTTTAAATAATTTTATTTCCAGTGTGATCCATAATGTATGCCTCAATAAAATAAAATCAGGATCAGGGTGTTAGGTCTACTAAATATCCACACTGGTGAGAAGTTCATTTTTTTTAAAGCCCCATGGGCAGGCATTTTCACTGCATGGGATACTCATGAAACTGCATAATATTGCACTTGGTAACCTAAGCAAAACAAACATCGAAGGTCTATGTGCAGTGTTCTGTAAAATGATTTAATAAATAAAGCCAAAGTTCATCCCAGCTAATGAGAGTTAATGGAAGTGATCAAAGCTAACATTAACTCCAAATATCCAACCTATACTACACCATGAAACTCTGTACTTGTTTGAATACAGAATACATTGGTAGCCTGTATTGGTTGTGACCATCTGTTCTAAATCCTACACTTAGCGATTTATCCGTCTCAGCTCAAGGCTTAGGTGATAGTGAGCTTTGATGGAGAAAATAATCAGAAATTACTAGCAGAGAAAGTGGAGGTCAACGGAGCCATTTGCACTCTCTTATTACTCAGAGCAAAATGCATATAACTAGATCTTATTGAATGATAAATTAAGAAACTAAGAAACATGATGTTGTAGTCCTACTTATTCAGAACTGATTTTTGTTCCTTAAGTCTATTTGTTTATGCCAACCTAACCCTAGTCACAAGGAACTCATTGCGTGAGTTGATATTTAATTTTGTAACTAACTCAAGTGTACTAGGTTCTTTCAAATGTTACAAAATAGTTCTATCTCTTTTCTCTTAAAAAATCACATAATTGGGACTTCCCTTGTGGTCCAGTGGATAAAACTCTGTGCTCTCAATGCCGGGTGCCTGGATTCAATCTCTGGTCTGGGAACTAGATTCTGTATGCTGCAACTAAGACCCGGAGCAGCCAAATAACAAATATTTAAACCCCTCTCCCCCACGCCCCCAAAATCACATGATTACAGAGATTAAAAAAGAATATCAGGGACTTTCATGGTGGTCCAGTGGTTGAGAATCTGCCTTGCAATGCAGGGGACACAGGTTCCCACATGCCAGGGGGAACTAAGCCTGCGCACCACAAATAAAGAGGCCACATGCGCGTCAATGAAGAAAGACCACATGCACAGCAACTAAGACTCAACACAGCCAAATAAATAAATAAACAAAATCAGAGAAAATTTAGGTCATAGATAAATCTAAGAGGTGAGACCCAGAGAAATGAAATTACTTAACTCAGGTTACAAAGCAAGATAGAACTTGAGCCTGAATCTAACCATCTTACACAGCTCTCTCTATAACTTCTCATTTTCAGGGCTCAACAATAGACATTTATAAATATCTCAACATAGCCTTAAAGGAACTGTCTTCGAAACCATATTGTATAAGAATATTGAATAATTAAAAAAAAAGAATATTGAATCATTGTGTTGTACACCTAAAACTAATACTGTAAATAAGTGATTTTTTAAATCAACTATATTAAAAAAAGAAAAAAGAACACGCACACGCATCATTTCTAGCATTGAACAGCAGCTCAAGAAGGTTAGTGTTTTAGGGGCTTCCCTGGTGGGCTCAATGGTAAAGAATCCTTCTGCCAATGCAGGAGACACGAGTTCAATCCCTAGTCTGGGAGGATCCCACATGCAGTGGAGCAACTAAGCCCATGTGCCACAACTCCTGAGCTTGTGCTCCAGAGCCCAGGACCTGTAAGTACTGCAGCCCCTGTGCCTTAAAGCTCCTGTTCCACAACAGGAGCAGCCACTCCAGTGAGAAGCCTGTGCACGGCAAGTAGAGCAAAGCCCACGCAGCAATGAAGACCCAGCGCAGCCAAACACATAAATAATTTTTAAAAATGTTAATTAGTATTTTAAATTAACATTACATCAGATGTACTTTTTAAAAATGTATTTTTTGCCCTCAGAGGTAAATCTATGAATAATTTCAAAATCCTACTTCTATTTCTAAACATAAGCAATTATGCACCCACAAGAAACTAGACATACAAATACTGACTAGGAGGAGTCTTCTAAATTAATCACTGTGCCTCAGTATTGACACTTCTGCAGCACAAAATCCTTTTAATATAAGCTATTGTCTCATCTCCCATGAAATCATTTTATATTTCTTTTCTTATGTACTGTTGGAGACTCATGGCTTTTGCAGTGAAACCTTGTAAATTTTCAATCAACAAGAATAAAAAAAGAGCAGCTCATACTTTAACAATTCTAATGGAGATCTTAAAATCAGTTTGATTTTATTTCATGTGTGATACAAGAACTTGAACAGCTAACACTGGAGACCTTCCTGGATTATTGAGATCTTCCTGGATTGTGGGCACAGTCTTTCCCTGTGCTTTCCTCCCCCAGTTCCTTCTCTGAGGCTTATCTACAGTAGCCCTTTTCTTCTCTAAGGGGCCAGGTCTGCCTAGTATCCAACCCCATTCTCTCTAACAGTCCTGCTTAGTGCTGGTAAAAATAACTGCTCTTTAATAGCTAGAACTAAGGAACAAGTGAACAGAAAATGATCTTCTGCAGTTGCCAAGCAAGGGCAGTTGACAATAAGGTGAACCATAATGCCCAAGACTAAATGGGGCTGAAATATCACCTCGCCCCAATTTCTTCTCAACAGTTCTTCATACTAACTTAAAACTGACAGTCGTACCCTCTCTATTACAGTCTAGATCCATAATTTGAACAGAGAAATCCAGTAACATCACCTATGTTCTTTTTTTGTCAAAATCAAATCACTGCGATTTAGAAAAAAATTTTCCCCTTTGTGACTGATATGTTGAAGTTTCCTTCTTATTATTGCTAGTCTGTCCTGTATTTTATAATTAATATTATTTATTTATTTGTTTTTATGCAGTGTATCCATAGGCTAGGCAGTATATGAATAGAGTAATGCTTTCCATCCACTTATCCCTCCTAGCCTGTGTTTCAATGTCCCAAAGTTTAATTAACAGAACAGGGAAGCTGCCCTGAACTGAACTCAACACTCTGGGAATCCTTCTTTGTTTCTTTGTTTTTAAAGGAAGTTCTGTACCTTTGGGCTCCTTTTCTACATCATGCAAGAAAGCTGAAAGTTGACTCTAGAGAACATTGTACCCTCAGTTTTTGATCTAACAACAAAATCTTAAAAAATATTTTGTTTCACTGAGAAGCTCAAAGCATTTATGCACATACAATTTGTTTTTTAAAAAAAACAAATTGTTATTTAAAAAGTCAGACCTAGGTGTCTCCTACATTTAGGAAAATCAAGTTCATTTGTTAATTCATGTTTTTACAATGAAATTCCCCAATTTAATAACCAAAAATCCTTAAAAGAATAGTGTTGTTTTTAAAACAACTGTTGGGCACTCCCAATATGTAGACATGTTCTGGGCTTGCCCTCCAGCCCCTCAGAATGCACCATCTCAGGAGAGACATAAATAGATACTTATCAGGTAGTATAGAATGGAGATGAGCCCAGAAAGCTATACAACACTAGAGAAGTCTCCCCAGAGGAAGTGACATTTATTTCCACTGAGACCAAAGGATAGGTAAGAAGTTGGTTAAACACAGAAGGAGAGAAGAAAGTTGTGTGCCCCAGATGAAGGTAACAACATGTTCAAGGACACTGGGAGCACTGTGGCTATTGACAGCCACACTATGGGGGGAAATGCATGTAAATAGATACACTACTACTCGGGCACTGTTATTGTTCAGCCGCCCGATCGTGTCTGACTCTCCTGTACAATGTGACGAACCTCCGTCCACAGTTCTTTAGGCACTCTGTTTATCAGATCTAAATCCCTTGAATCTATTTGTCACTTCTACTGTATAATCGTAAGGGATTTGATTTAGGTCATACCTGAATGGCTTAGTGGTTTTCCCTACCTTCTTCAATTTAAGTCTAAAATTTGCAATAAGGAGTTCCTGGTTTGAGCCCCCTAGTCTTGATTTTGCTGACTGTCTAGAGCTTCTCCATCTTCGGCTGGTCATTAAACATGCATATGAAGAGATGTAATCAACCTTTAATTCTATACCATTCAGGTTTGAAATGTGTCTATTTCAACCTTCAACTTTCCATTATTGGTCCCTTCAAAACCCAACAGTGATGCTCCTGTTAAGTTGTTCATCACAAATATCAGCTACCTTTTCAAGAGAACTAAGGGCTTCCCAGGTGGCTCAGTGATAAAGAATACCCCTGTCAATTCAGGAGACATGGGTTCAAGCCCTAGGTGGGGAAGATCCCTGGAGGAGGAAACGGCAGCCCAGTCCTCTATTTGCCTGGAAAATTCTGTGGACAGAGGACCCTGACGGGCTACAGTTCAAGGGATTACAAAGAGGTGGACACAACTGAGTGACTGAGCATGCACAAAGAGAAATAACTGGTTTATCCCAGATCTAAAACCCTTGTATTTTACCTGTTTAAAATTCCCACATATAACCAAGTCTTCTAATCAAAGAAAAGCAATATTTTGAAAATAAGTGTTCGTAGCTTTTTGTTGAGATGAGGCCATTTACTCCAGAAAGGTTAATGTCTTTAGTTTTTTAGCTAATTGACTCGAGTCCCACACAATATTTGGAGAAGAAAGATTTGTCTGCCTAAAAATGTCATTCTTTCATCTGGGTAACTGGTTGTACTAGACAGATGCTTCTGATGGTTGGAGAAAGGGAAGTCCTTCCTTTGTTCATTCCAGAAATAGAACAGAGAACACCAACTGTGTTAGAGGCACTGCTTAACACCTGTGGAATCTCTGACTCAATGAGTAACTTTTCCATTGAACTTAACTCAGGTAGAGAGAAAACACAGAAAACTTGCCACAGAGCCCATAATATCTACAATTATAGAAGGCCTAAAATTAATACTTTTCTGAAGTTTGTTTGACTTCCTTGATAGCCAAATACTGGGCACATCAGTTCTTGTTTAAAATAAATGATTCTTGATATTCTTAACAGAGACATTTCTTCTAACTTGCAAGTACCATTTCACTGTCTGAAGGGATCCTTTTGAGCTTTTGCAATGTAAAGCCCTTTAGGAATACCTTGTGGGATCAGAAGGAGACATATTTGTCATAACAGGAAAACAAAAAGGTTATTTTTCACTACAGTGCACCTTAGATAACAGGTGTGGAGCACAAACTTCTACCTGTGTTAACTGTGCAAGTTTAAATGAAAAACTTGCCTATGATTATCAAGAATGTTTTACCCTAACTGATTATAATGGCATTTCCATAGATACTCTTAACGACCAGTTGAGAAAATGCAAATTTCCTCCCAAATCTGTATGATTTACCTAATTTCAAAATACTTATTCAAAAGGCACAGTAGCTCTTCTTGTTTAAAATAAATGGTCCTTGATGTTTTTACTAGATATTTATAGGCTATGAATTGTTATTTTCCTTGCTCATAACAACAATTCTTTCATGCACATCACTTGAGAGTAAGTAAAACTGCATTCACTGATGCTGTGATTGTTTCTAACTTTATGAAATATATACCCATATTTTTATAGGGCTACTTTTGCTAACAATCATAATGAAGCCTTAGTGACTTGGTGGGGGGGTGACCAGTACACCTAACAATTCCCTAATCGTAGCTATGCATGTCATGAAAGAAATTACTTTAGATTTTTTTGAAACAAAAGTATTCTTTCCTCCAGGGCCCCTATTCACCTTAAGATGTTACATTACACATAAAATATAATTTATTTTAAATAATATAATAAATATAATAACAGATAAAATATTTATAAAATATAATTATTTTACACATATTGTTAAAATATGATATTATACAAGATCAGTATATTCCTGTTGTTGCTCTTTGGTTCCTCAGTTGTGTCCAACTCTTTGCGACCCCATGGACTGCAGCACACCAGACTCCCCTGTCCTTCACCATCTCCCAGAGTTTGCTGAAATGCATGTCCATTGAGCCAGTGATGCTATCTAACCATCTCATCTTCTGGTGGGATCCAGATCCCAATGATGCTTATTAACTGTGTGACCTTGAGCAACTCAGCCTCCTGCAGACTTTGTCCCCATGAGGGACAAAGCTGACATTAGGGTTAAATGCTACAATGGCTATGAAAAAGCATGTGGTATGCCAGCTGACTTCCAGGTGTTTCACTGCAGCAACAGAGAACAATGTCTGTCATTAATTAAGAAAACAAGTACAAATAAACAAGGTATTGAGCAATAAAAACTCATTTAATATAAAAATGGAGGTATTCAAGCAAACAGTATTTTAGGACATTGGAACCTCTCGCAGATAAGTCTAATACTAACAAGATTTCTGATAGAGTTAGTAAGTTGTAATGCATGCTAATTTCACCATAGAATATAACCTAATCTTACATTTATTAGTTTAAAAGAAAATGAGGGAGTCCCCTAGCAGGCAAATGGTTGGGATTTGGTGCATTTTCACTGCCGAGGCCTGGGATCAATCCCTGCTCAGGACACTAAGATTCTGTGCTGGAGTGGTGGGGGATGGGGAAGAGAATGTGAAACTGTCACTTCCAGTTGTAACAGAACTGGTAATTTGAAACAACTGCTTAAGACAAAGAAAAAATACACAAAATATAAAAACATTTGCTCGGAGGCATAAGAGTGAAAAATTACCATGATAGTGTAGAATTAATTACTAGACCAGAATTTAGAAAGGAATGAGGTCCAGGGAGGGTAAAAGTTTCTTAAGGAGAAACTAAAAATGGAAAGAAAAAAAAAAGAGCTAGAAAGATGGTTAAAAAGACTGTAACCTTGAAATTAAAATACAGAAGCAGTGGGATTGGCAAACTCAAAGAGTTCAAATATTTGATTCCTGTCAAAAAATTATATTTGTATAAAATGACCTTATAAAATTCGTTTCTTAAAATTTTTATTGAAGTATAGTCAAGTTACAATGTTGTGCTAGTTTCTGGTACATATCAAAGTGATTCAGTTTTTTATATATATTTTTTCTTTTCCATTATAGGCTATTAGATGATATTGAATATAATTCCCTGTGTTCCTTGTTTAAATGATCCTATAAGATTCTTATACAACATCTCTTTCGAAGTTTCACAGGCCTAAGATAGCAGCAACAAACTTAGCATGGCTATCTTCAACCAGTCCACATTTTGGTCCCACTTCTCTGAACCCTCCAGTTTCTTCACATTTTGATTGCTGCCCTTACTCAAGGACATGGTGGTTAAAATGAGCCCTTAGCATATGAGCCAAGGGCTCTAATCCAAGATCGACTGTGTAGTCTTAGACAAGTTACTTGGCCTGTCTAAGCCTCATTGTCTTATTTTATACACTAGGGGATGAGTGTACATGTCATAGGACTATTGTAAAGATGAAATGAGACAATGAGCATTTCAGTTCTTAATACAATTCCAGGCACTTAGTATGTACTCAATACATAATAGTTGTTATTAACCCCTTTGGATGTCAGTGTTTACTACATACCAGTTTCACAGCCATGACTAGTATCATTCAATTCGACCAACATTTGCTTGATGCATATCAAGTGACAAGCACCACACAATTCTTGTGCCCCCCCAAATTAATTTGTTTTAATCCTAATGCCTAATATAATGAATTTGAAAGTTGGGCCTTTGGAAATACTTAAGTTATACCAGTTGAATTGAATGAGATTAGCACATTCTAATGGAGAAGGCAACAGCATCCCACTCCGATACTCTTGGCTGGAGAATACCATGGATGGAGGAGCCTGGTAGGCTGCAGTCCATGGGGTCGCTAAGAGTTGGACATGACTGAGTGGCTTCACTTTCATTTTCACTTTCATGCATTGGAGAAGAAAATGGCAACACACTCCAGTGTTCTTGCCTGGAGAATCCCAGGGACAGAGGAGACTGTTGGGCTGCCGTCTATGGGGTCACACAGTGTTGGACTCAACTGCCGCGACCGCAGCAGCAGCAGCAGCAGCAGCAGAAGCGCATTCTAAAAGAGGCTCCAGAGAGATCCCTAGCCTCTTCCACCATGTGAGGACAGTGAAAAGGCACCAGTTATAAACCAGGAAGTGGGCCTTCACCAGAACTATGAGCAATGAATTTCTGTTGTTTATAAGCCACCCAGGCAGTATTTTGTTGTAGCAGCCCAAATGGACAGACTTGAAATAGACACTTCTCCAAAGATACGCAAGTGGTCAATAAACACATGAAAGGATGCTTGACATCATTAAAGAGAGAAATGAAAACCAAAACCATCCTGGAGTATCACTTCACACCCACTAGGAAGGCAATAACAAAAAAAGTCAGATAATAAGCTTTGATGAGGATGTGGAGAAATTAGCCCCTTATACGTTGCTGGTTGAATCTAAAATGATATGGCTGGTTTGAAAAACAGTTTGGCAACAAAGAGTTGCCATAGGCAAAAGAGACACAGATGTATACAAGAGTCTTTTGGACTCTGTGAGAGAGGGAGAGGGTGGCATGATTTGGGAGAATGGCATTGAAACATGTATAATATCATATATGAAACGAATCGCCAGTCCCGGTTTGATGCATGATACAGGATGCTCGGGGCTGGTGCACTGGGATGACCCAGAAGGATGGTACAGGGAGGGAGTTGGGAGGGGGGTTCAGGATGGGGAACACATGTTCACCCGTGGCAGATTCATGTTGATGTATGGCAAAAACAATACAATATTGTAAAGTAATTAGCCTCCAATTAAAATAAATTTATATTAAAAAAAAAGTTGTCACAAGACCCAGCAGTTACACTCCTCAGAATATACACAGCTCCAGAGAGATTCCTACCCTCTTCAACTCAGAGATTTCCCTAGCCTTTCCACACATATTTTTGTGTGAAAAATATTTTCACACAAAAACCTGTACACATTTGTTCATAAGTGCATTATTCATAATAGCTAAAAAGTAGAAACAACCCAGAAGTCCATCAACTGATGAATGCTTATACAAAATGTGGCTTATTCATGCAATGAAAAAATATTCAGTCATGAAAGTGCTGATAAATGCAATGATGAGGACAAAACTTGAAAACATTAGGCTAAAGTGAAAGAAGCCAGATACAAAAGACCAAATATTGTATGATTCCATTTATATGAAATACCCAGAATAGACAAATTCATAAAGACAAAAAGCAGATTAGTGGTTACCAGGAGCTGACAGAGGGAAAAATGAAGAGTCATTGCTTAATTATACTGGGTTTCTTTTTTGGGGTGATGAACACATTCAAGAAACAGATTGTGGTAATGGTTGCACAACCTTGTAAATATACTAAAGACCAGGAATTCCTTGGTGGTCCAGTGGTTAGGATACCAAAGTTCCATGGCAGGGGGCACCAAGGTCTTAAAAGTCATGTGGCCAAAAATAGATTAAAAATACAAAATATTGTATGAATATAATATGCATTTAAATATATATATATATAACACCAGAAATGTCCCTAGAAAATGACCTTAGGTGAATAAAGAATGTAATTTAATTTTATGTTGCCTAGTAGACAAATCTCCCTGCAATTCTGTATCAACTCCTAAACAAGTTACTTACTCTGTCAAGAACAGAGGAAACTAACACCCACACACACAAACACACACACACTTTTCTCTCTAAACCTAAATTGGATGAGCTTTCTCCAAAAGTTTATGGCTTGCATGAAGCAACCTAACTGTCCATCAATAGAGGAAGGAGTAAAGAAGATGTGGTACATATGTATAAGGGAATATTACTCAGCTAAAAAAAGGGGCAAAATGGTGTCATGTGGGTGGACCTAGAGAGTGTCACACAGCATGTAGTAAGTCAGAAAGAGAAAAACAAATACATGTTCACATATATATGTAGAAACTAGGAAAATGGTATAGAAGATCTTATTTGCAGAACAGAAATAAAGACACAGACATAGAGAAAAACATATAGACACCAAGTGGGTGAAAGGAGTCAGGGTGGGGAGGGGGGTGAATTGAGAGATTCAGACTGATATATATGCACTACTAAGAGCGCCGAAGAATTGATGCTTTTGAACTGTGGTGTTGGAGAAGACTCTTGAGAGTCCCTTGGACTGCAAGGAGATCCAACCAGTCCATTCTGAAGGAGATCAATCCTGGGATTTTTTTGGAAGGAATGATGCTGAAGCTGAAACTCCAGTACTTTGGCCACCTCATGCGAAGAGTTGATTCATTGGAAAAGACTCTGATGCTGGGAGGGATTGGGGGCAGGAGGAGAAGGGGACAACCCAGGATGAGATGGCTGGATGGCATCACTGACTCGATGGAAGTGAGTCTGAGTGAACTCAGGGAGATGGTGATGGACAGGGAGGCCTGGCGTGCTGCGATTCATGAGGTCGCAAAGAGTTGGACACGACTGAGCGACTGAACTGAACTGAAGTATAAGACAGATAAGTAATGAGAACCTACTGTGTGTCACAGGGAACTCTATTCAATTGACATAACCCTATAAAGCAACTATACTCCAAAAAAAAACAAAACCAAAACAGTCCATGACTTGAATCAACTGTGGGCTTTCACTGTCTTAACTTCCTACTTCCTCCTGCCTTGATCCTACTTTTGCACTTTAACAGAAAACTCACCACAAAATGGTGTTCCATATGAAACATGATATGAAAATAAGCTGTGTAGTGTGAATGTCTAGAATACAGCAGAAACACCAAAACCCTTTCATTATACAAGGACAAGAAAATAACTGTGGCAGCATTGTCTCGCCAGAAACCACAACTATAATTCCGTATCACATGGGAATGGTGAAATCAATTCATTCATAATGCATCTTAATTCTCTAGCAGGAAAAATGCATTTGCAGATACTGTGAAATGGCATGTACTGGCTACTTCTGCAGACTTTAGCTACTTTCCTCTAAAAAACCAGAGTCAAATAGCAAGAGGGAAATGAGTGAAAGTAATGAAATGGATAGGCAAATCTCCACAAGGATAAAACAATAACCACCACGTTTAAGCATCCATATATAGCAGGGACTCTTCCAGACCCTTTGTAGACCTCACCGATGCTCCTCAGGACATCCCTGCTTCACGCGGTCTGACTATCACAATGTTTCAAATAGATCCATTCTCACAATGGAGGAACATCTTAGTATAATTTAATCATAGTAACAGTTGTCAGTTTCATTCCTTCCAAGACTTAGAAGATTAGTGTGATTTGTGATTCTCTTGTTTTTATTTTGGAGGGTAGGAAACATGATCTACATTTCTGTGAAATCTAATGAAAGTTAAAGATCTTCTTTCCGGAAAAATGCATAGAAAGCATATAATTTTGAGGGGATGGCATCACAGAGCACTGAAGTCCATCCAGATTAAAACCCTCTGCTGTAGTTCTAACTTTATCGTTTTTGAAATATTATATGAAAGACAAGTGTTGGGATCATTGAAATTAGGATCAAATTAATCTTAGGAATTCTTGTCTAGCAACCAAAAACATGTGGAAAGTTTAGCAGGACTAAAGCACTAATATAATAATAAATTTTAAAATTCTGTTTTTTCCATAGTAGCTAAAAATACACCAAGTACCTAATCTGATCTGGCCAGTATTCAGTCATTAGTTAGGAGGTATGCTGAAATGCTGGCTCAAGCTCCATCTTTGAGAGGGCATGAAGATGTGTTTACAAAAAGAATGTAACAGAAACTTTAGTTTCTCACTTTTTGAGAAGGAAATGCACTTGATTTTCCAAAAACAAACAAAAACCTATACTACAAATTTCAGATTTCCAAAGATGATAAAGGTTTAAGAAACTGTTGTGTGTGTATGTTAGTCACTCAGCTGTGTCAGACTCTTGCGACCCCATGTACTTTAGCTTGCCACGCTCCTCTGTCCTTGGGATTCATCACGCAATATTGGAGTGGGTTGCCATTTCCTTCTCCAGGGGATCTTTCCAACTCTCAGACTGAACCCAGGTCTCCCACATTGCAAGCAGATTCTTTACCACCGGGGCCTCCAGGGAAGCCCCAATAGGCTTCCTTATTTAGGCAATAATAAATCATAAATTATTAGCAAAATACCAAAATTTCAGTTACACTAATACTTCTAGCTTGATGTAAAAGACTAGTAGATTCCAGTGTCAAACACAATTTGAAATGGGAACCAAGATTTATACAGATAAAAAAGTTCACTAACTATAAAATAATTCATCCAGTAGTGAAAAATGATTTAGTGGGTTATGTTCATTATCCCAAAGGAATATTATACACATATTTTTAAAACCTTTACAGATTTTTACTTACAAGGGAAATGCTGATGATATACTGAGTAAAAATAAAAAGGAGAAAAAATTTTGTCCCAATCAACTTTAATGATGTTATTTATTTTGTGTGTGTGTGTGTGTGTGTGCACGCACACATATTTAGCTTTATTGTAACACAGCAATTTGTATACCTTTAACATTTCAAACTGAGCATCATCTTTCCTTTCCAGTGAAACAAAAAGGAAAAAAATTTACAACAATGGTATTTTTCAAATGTAGAAAATATACTATATACTCATAGCAGTTGCCTCTAGATAATAGAATTAAAGTTTATCTTTTCATATTTGTTTCTTTTTTCTCTTTTTTGCTGGATGGCCTGCAGGATCTTAGTTCCCGGAACCAGGGATTGAAACTGTGCCCTTCGCAGTGAAAGCATTAGTTCTAACCACTGCACTGCCTCTTCTAAACTTTCTAAATGCAAATTACATCACTTTGATTTAGTATGTTTTATTACTTTCAAAATAAAACATAAGTTCTTTATGTAGAAACTCAAACCATTTTAGAAAAATTTAGTCAAAAATTTAAAGTCACATATGTTTTAATACATCCCTCCTACATCCAAAAAATCCAGTCCTCAAAGGTAAATGGTTCCAACATTTGGTTTGGTAGGTATGTATCCATCTAGAATTGTTTTCCAAAATTCCATTTACAAATAGAAAAGTGTAATTTTGAGTTTTCATGGTCTTTTTCCCTTTAGAATTTTGAGTTGTCTAAACTTCGCATCTTGGTATAACTCAAACTGCAAATGCACATGGCTGTAATTTTAAACAACACCAGCAACTGCTTTTTTTGTTTTTTAATATTTTTATTTATTTATTTGGCTAGTTGTGGTATGTGGGATTTTGTTTCCAGACCAGGAATGGAACCCGTGCTCCCTGCATTGAAATGCATGGAATCTTAACCACTGGACTACCAGGGAAATCCCAGCAACTGCTTTTTTTTAAACATATTTTTAAAGCACTGTTTACCTTCCTAAAAACATTTTTCTCAAGTCTTCTTCTTAAATTTCTATTATAGATATGTCATGATCCTAATATCTTTGGTACTTGAAAATGACATATATAGGATAAACCCCAAAATTTTTGGTGTACTAGTTGCTAAGATGACATATTAAGGATATAAGGAATATGATGTTTTACAGTGCACTTTTTTAAAAGATACACTAATATGTGACATAGGCTGAATCTTACATTTTTTTATGAGATTTCATTCATTCATTGAGTCATTTGTTCAACAAACATTTGTTGAGCACCTATTATGTGCTGGCACCTTCCCTAGCCTAGCCTTTGGTTTTAGAAGTAAACATCTCACTTCTAATCATTGCTTTCTCATGATCCCCTTCTTTTTAAAGCTTCCCTGTTAGCTAAGCTGGTAAAGAATCCTCCTGCAATGCAGGAGATCCCAGTTCGATTCCTGGGTCAGAAAGATCCCACTCCAGTATTCTTGGGCTTCCCTGATGGCTCAGATGGTAATGAAACCATCAGCAATGAGGGAGATCTGGGTTCAGTGTTCAGTTCAGTCGCTCAGTCGTGTCCAACTCTTTGGGACCCCATGAATTGCAGCATGCCAGGCCTCCCTGTACATCACCAACTCCCAGAGTTTACTCAAACTCATGTCCATCAAGTCGGTGATGCCATCCAGCCATCTCACCCTCTGTCGTCCCCTTTTCCTCCTGCCCCCAATCCCTCCCAGCATCAGGGTCTTTTCCAATGAGTCAACTCTTTGCATGAGGTGGCCAAAGTATTGGAGTTTCAGCTTCAGCATCAGTCCTTCCAATGAACACCCAGGACTGATCTCATTTAGGATGGACTGGTTGGATCTCCTTATAGTCCAAGGGACTCTCAAGAGTCTTCTCCAACACCACAGTTCAAAAGCATTAATTCTTCGACACTCAGCTTTCTTCACAGTCCAACTCTCACAATCAGTTTTAATGGGACATAAATAAATCAGAAAAGGAACAAGATTTCTCCTGTTGCTTACTCTTGTTGCAGACATGAGCTGATGCTAATTAGCATAGACTTTCTGGATAATTATGACTTGAGCACCTAGTCTCATTATCAAGGTAATGATTTGAATTGCTTAGATCAATTTGATTCATTTGTTAGTTGTGTTTTATTTTAATATGAAATTAATGCAAAAATATTTGATTCCCAGGTGTCACTTAGTGGTAAAGAACCCATCTGCCAATTCAGGAGATAGAAGAGATGATAGTTTAATCCTTGCATCAGGAAGACTCTGTGGAGGAGTGCAGAGCAATCCACTCTAGTATTCTTGCCTGGAGAATCCATGGACAAAGGAGCCTGGCAGGCTGCAATTCATGGGGTCATGAAGAGTTGGACATGACTGAAGCGACTTAGCACACACGCAATGCAAAAATATATGATTCCTGGTTTTACTTGTGCCACATCCATTATAGTAACACATTGACAGCCTACTTTATAAACAGAATGACTTTTGAAGCTTTGAAAAAAATCAACTCTTGAAACACTAATCTGAAATTTAAAAAAAATCAAGAAGCTGACCAAAAAAAGCCGGGGAAACAAGCTCTATAGCAAAATAAACGTACCAAACTACAATGCTCACTAGTAAGTGATAGTATAACTTGGATAATATGGATATTAGATGAAGGTGTTAAGTCAATTTCACATTTTTTCTGGATAAGATGGTCTACACAAAATGGCAAGGTAAGATTTGAACCATATTGACAAGATTCCGGGAATTAGCATACACTGATCAGAATCAGTCAAGATCAGCACGGTTTTGTTGACAGGCTTTATTTTTCTCACTGAAGTGAAAAAAATATACTTGATATACAGTGTAGCATTAGTTTCTCTGCTGTACAGCAGAGTGATTCAGTTTATGTGTTCTAAACATGCAAGGTTCCTAGACACCAAAGGCTCTTTTTCCTATGGTCAGCTCTGTGGTGAGGTATGCTACTGAAGACTCAGCAGTGATCCAAAGAGATTCCTTAAAGGCATATTTAAGGACATATAACATCTGCCCTCAATTGCAAAACTTGGTAGCAAAAATTTGTTCCATATGCCATATATAACACATGCCAAAATGAAATCCGGCTGTTTGAAAACAGTAAGAAAAGCAGTGGCCAGGAGAGGCTTGTCCCACTCCACTCCCACTAACACGGATAAAATAAAATCAAACAAGTATGTCAACCAATTCTGAAGAGACATCTCCAGACCCAGACTGTTAGCACACTATCCACTGGATGGTGAACACTTACTCGTTCCGTTTGTATCATATATACTATTAACTTTTAGCCTTTCAAGTACAACCTATATAGGTATTGCTATTTTTCAAGGTGCACTTTCTATTAGCATGGTAACAAATAGCACATTTATGGTGTTATCTAGTAGCTATTAATTTAACAAGCATAGAATAACCCTTTATTATTTGGGGGGAGGGGGGCCGGAAATCAATATTAACTGGAGTAGGGAATTTCCTGGCTGTCCAGTGGTTTAAACATAGATCTTTCACCATGGTAGCCAGGGTTCAATCCCTGGTCTGGGAACTAAGATCCCACAAGCTGCCTGGTGTGGCAAAAAAAAAACAACCATGCACACCCACAAACACACACACAAAACCACACACACAAAAAAACTGGAACAAATATTGAGACTATTTCACCTTGGCAACCTATTCATAAAGTGCTTTGTCATTCAATTATTCATGTAATTAAAAGGTCAGTTTTCATTCTGATCCCAAAGAAAGGCAATTCCAAAGAATGTTCAAGCTACCATACAAATGTCCTCACTTCACATGCTAGGAAGGTAATGCTCAAAATCCTTCAAGTGAGGCTTCAGCAATACGTGAACTGAGAACTTCCAGATGTTCAAGCTGGATTTACAAAAGGCAGAGAACCAGAGGTTAAATTGCCGGCATCCACTGGATCAAAGAGAAAGCAAATGAATTCCAAAAAACATCTATCTCTGCTTCATTGACTACACTAAAGCCTTGACTGTGGATCACAACAAACTATGTAAAATTCTTACAGATGGTAATACAAGACCACCTTACCTATCTCCTGAGAAACCTGTATGCGGGTCAAGAAGCAATGGTTAGAACCAGACGTGGAACAATGGACTGGTACAAAGTTGGGAAAGGAGCACGTCAAGGCTGTATATTGTCACCCTGCTTATTTTAACTTATATGCAGAATACATCATGCAAAAGGCTGGCTGAATGAAGCACAAGGTGGAATCAAGATTGTCAGGAGAAATATCAATAATCTCAGATACGCCGATGACACCATCCTTATGGCAGAAAGTGAAGAACTAAAGAGCCTCTTGATGAAAGTGAAAGAGCAGAGTGAAAAAGCTGGCTTAAAACTCAACATTCAGAAAAGGAAGATCACAGCATACAGTCCCAAAACTTCATGGCAAGTAGATGGATTTGGCAAATAGTGACATACTTTCTTTTCTTGGGCTCCAAAGTCACTGTGGATGGTAACTGCAGCCATGAAATTAAAAGTTGCTTGCTTCTTGGAAGAAAAGTTATGACCAACATAGACAGCATATTAAAAAGCAGAGACATTACTTTGCTGACAAAGTCTGTATAGTCAAAGCTATGATTTTTCCAGTAGTCACATATGGATATGAGAGCTGGACCATAAAGAAGGCTGAGTGCAGAAGAATTAATGCTTTCAAATTGTGGTGCTGGAGAAGACTCTTGAGAGTCCCTTGGACATCAAGATCAAACCAGTCAGTCCTAAAGGACATAAACCCTGAATATTCAATATTCACTGGAAGGACTGATGCTGAAGCTGAAGATCCAGTACTTTGGCAACCTGATGGGAAGAGCAGACTCATTGGAAAAGACCCTAATGCTGGGGAAAACTGAGGATAGGAGGAAAAGAGGGCCACAAAGGTTGAGATAACATCACCAACTGAACAGACATGAATTTGAGTGAACTCCGTAAGACAGTGAAAGACAGAGAAGCCTGGCATGCTGCAGTCCATGGAGTCACAAAGCTTCAGACACAACTTAGCAACTGAACAATAAAGGTCTGATACTAAAAAGCATACTTGTAAACTTCTTTCACTATTCAATAAATAGAATAATGCATATGTGTCAATATGCTAAATCATAAAAATATAAGGAATACCTAGCCAAGGGCAAATTCCTAGATGACCATGAATTACAAAGTCAGTGGTTTTAATTATTTGTATTTCTTAATATGGAGAACTAAACAAAATTAGGAGAAGAATAACACTTTATCTCTTGGCCAAAGATATCACTGGGAAGACTGTCTAGTCACCTTGCTGTACAGTTAAAATAAATCATTGTGAGGCAAAAATGCAATTTCTGATAAAAAAAAGTAAATCAAAATTGCTTTTATTTCTCCCAGACATTATTAGTTAATGTCTTGAGAACTGGCATATACCATTGGGGGATAAGTATATTTTAGAAGAAAAAATAATTCTGTTTTTAAAATGTATATTTATTTCATAGAAGCACTAATAATGATATTAAGATTTAAAAACTATAAATGTATTTTCTCTCTTTCACTCCAACCCTCAATAATAAGTAAAATAATTCTGATGTGAGGAACGTATGAAATATATTTGCTTAAAAATATTCTTGGTTATCAAAGTAAATGGGCTTCAATCATTTATAAGCATGTAAAGTATCAAAAGTCTGGCATCAAATGGTTAAAAATAAAACAAATTAAATAGCTCTATATTAGAAACTATAAAATATTGAAATAAAGTAAGACATAAATATACTGTGGTCATGAACTGGAAGATTCAATACTGTAAAAAATGTCAGTCTCTCCAAATTGATATATAGATTCAACAAAAACACGATAAAAATTTCAGCATGGCTTTTGGTGGAAATTTACAAGTGGATTCAAAAATCGGTATTCCCTGGTGGTCCAGTGATTAGAACTCTGAACTCTCACTGCCAAGAGCGGGTTGGATTTCTGGTCTGGGAATTAAGATCTGACAAACCAAGCATGCAGTTCCCAAAAAAGAAAAAAAGTCATGAAAGAACAATAACAAAATAGCCTAAATAAATATTTTTAAAAAAATACTGAAGGACTTTTATTACCAGTCAGCAAGACTAGCGGTAAAACCTAACAATGATGCAACTTTAGATACAAAGATAGAAAAAAAAGGCCAAAGAAAACAGTCTATAAACAGATTCAGAACTAATCAACCACCTGATTTGTGACAAACTTGATGCTGTAGTGGGAAAAGTACATTCATTTCAGTAATGGTGCTGGTCAAGTCGATACCCAGATGATGAAGAATGAATCTTGACTCCTATCTCTCACACAATATGCAAAAGTCAATTCCATATCTTCATACCACTTAATGTGAATGGTTTTAAAAAGTAGCTTTTAAAGAAGAAAACAAAAGAGAACAACTTCATGACCTTGGAATTTGCATAAAATAGACAAAATTTTCTTAAACAAGAAATAAAAAAGTTATTAAAAAGTTACCATAAAGAAGAGTGGTAAACTGGACTACATTAAAGATAAGAGTTTCTGTTCATTCGGGACTTCCCTGGTGGTCCAGTGGCTAAGACTCCGAGCTCTGAATGCAGGGGGCCCAGGTTTGATCCCCTGTCAGGGAACTAGCAAACAGATCAAACTAGTCAACCCTAACGGATATCAATCCTAAATATTCATTGGAAGGCCTGATGCTGAAACAGAAGCTCCAATACTTTGGCCACTTGATGCAAAGAACTGACTCAGAAAAGACCCTGATGAAAGGAAAGTTTGAAGGCAGGAGAAGGGGAAGACAGAGGATGAGAATGGCATCACCAACCTAATGGACATGAGTTTGAGCAAGCTCCAGGAAATGGTGAAAGACAGGGAAGCCTGGCATGCTGTAGTCCATGGGGTTGCAAAGAGTTGGACATGACTGAGCAACTAAACAACAGGTAGCTAGAACCCACATGCTGCAACTAAGACCTGGTGCAACCAAATATATAAATAGCTTTTAGAAAAAAAAGAAAAGAATTTCTGTTCATGAAAAAGCACAGGGAGTTCCCTTGCGGTTAAGACTCTGGGCTTTGACTGCCAGGCCTGGGTTGTATCCCTGGTTGGGGAACTAAGATCCTGCAAGTCAGAAGGATGGCCAGAAAATAAGTGTGGCCAGAAAATAAGAAGCACAATTAAGTGAAATATTGTCATAAAATAGATAAAGATATCTGCAATTATTTATTCAACAAAGACTTTGTTTCAACAAAATATAATAATCTAATGAATTAGTAGTAAAAAGCCAATGTAAAAGTGAATAAAAGCAGGACTTTTGTGGTGTTTCAGTAGTTAAGACTCCATGTTACCACTGCAGGGGGTAGGGTCAGGGAACTATGGTCCTGCAAACTACACAGTGAGAAAAAAAAAAAGAGAGAGAGCTTGATTTCATTAGTCATCAAGGAAATGCAATGTAGTGATGCCACCTAACAGCCAATGAAATTATTAAAACAAAGTAAAACAGAAAATACCCACTGTTGGATAGGGAGCAAGTGGAACTTTCATACACTCCTGTAAAGAGTCTTCATTGGATCAACCACAGAAGTTTGGTAGTATCGATGAAAGTTAAACATATGCATATTTTATGACAAAGCAATTCCACTCCTAGGAATATAGTCAATAGAATGCATGCATATATTCACCAAAAGGCTTTCATAAAAATGTCCATAGTAGCACTACAATGTTTGGTCTCCTGTCCAGTTCTATACTGTAACATTCCACTGTGCATTAACAATAGAATGGATAGGCAATATGACATATGACAAAATAGATATTGGTAGTACATGATATTAACAATCAAATTTCTGTATTGTGATATATACATGCACTGGAAAACAACGCTACAATGAGGATGAATAACTATAAGCAAGACTATTGGTGAGTCTCATAAACATAGTATTAAGAAAAGGTGACCATAAACAGGAGTGTACAACTGTTCCTTGCTCTGTTAGAATGAACTTCCCTTAGAGAAGTGTTCCCTATTTTCTTCTGTGCCTCTCCATGCACTGTTGGATGAGTAGGTCTAGCTTAGACTGAGAGTTCAGTATAAGGACAACACAACACATCTTCAGAATCAGCTTTGTCTGGAAAAAGGTGATATTTTGGCGAGAGAGAGCAAGTGATGATATATGAGTATGATATGTGAAGCAAGAGATGATATGTGAATATCATCTAACATAGGGAAACTATGAAATAAGATACAAACAGAAATAAATTAATTAAAATTGCATTTCAAATGGACAATATAAACACGTTGAAGGGTGAGGGTAGTGTGTGTGAGAGAAAGAAACACTAATTCAACAAATGCATAGTCTAACTTTTGAACACACCACTGACATTTCAGTGAGTGAGTGAAGTTGCTCAGTCGTGTCCGACTCTTTGCGACCCCATGGACTGTAGACTATCAGGCTCCTCCCTCCATGGGATTCTCCAGGCAAGAGTACTGGAGTGGGTTGCCATTTCCTTCTCCATGGGATCTTCCTGACCCAGGGATCGAACCGGGGTCTCCTGCATTCCGGGCAGACGCTTTAGCCTCTGAGCCGCCAGGGAAGCTTCAGTAACATTTCAGTAACAGCAATAATTTCTATCACCAAGATCTTGGTTTCTAATTACCATTCTCTACCAAAAAGAACCAAGTTTTCTTGGATAACTGTCATTTCATCTGGGGCAGGATGGGAAATAGAAAACCTTGGAACATTTGTGACAGAAAATAATTATTCAAACAATGGTTGAAGGTGCTCCCTGGCCAAATTTGAGGAAAGTTGAGCATCAAAATAAGTAATGATAATAAAGAAGTATAATCTACTGAATATAATAAAAATCTACAAGTTCACACTGACATAAATATATAAATAAAGTAAGAAGAAAAAGCTCTTCCTTGGAGTTTAAAGCTAATTAATAAATTTAGAAGAAATGATGGAAACAGAATCAGCTTTTGACAACTATCAGGCAAAAATCAACAGTGAATACCAAAACTGAATAGTGAAAATTTGAGGGATAGCTATATATTTTCAAGCCTCAATGTCCCTGCAAGATATTTATTAAATACAAAGTGAAAAATACTGATTATACCATGGAGACACTACCTTTAACCAAGTGATAAAAATTAAGATCATAAATAGTGGGACAAAGGACATCATGCCCCTTTTATAAGAAGGTATTCAAACAAAAATGCATAATCCAGAAGTGACGAGGAAGCATTAGACAAACCCAAAGTGAGGGACAAAATCAGTAATCTGCACTTTGTAAAAGTAGCAATATCATAAAATATTGCAAAAATATTCTAACTCCCCCCAAAACCATTGTATTATACTATTCCATTTATATCAAACCCTGGAAAATACAAATGTACAATGATGGAAAGATGTTTGCCTGAGGAAAAGGGGTACAGGTAGGGGTGTAGAGACTATGAAGGAATTTTGGGGAGTGATGGACTTTGACTGTGGTAATGATCACATAGTGTGTACATCATACTTATCAAATTGTATACCTTAAATATCTGCAATTTATTATATGTCAATTATACCTCAGCAAAGTTGTTTTATAAGTCTAAGGAATTACTACAAATTAACAGAGGCCAAAAGGATATTTTCTTATAGGCCAAATAAAGTCTGTGAGTTAGTTAATAACAATGGTTCATTGTTAATTTCATAATTTTGATAATAATATGTGAGAATATACTTGTTTTCAGGAAATCTATTCTCTAGTATGTCAGGATAAAGGAATATCATGTCTATGAAAAACTTAGTCTCAATTAATTCAGAGAAACTATTTATGTATATAGAGAAGACATATCTGGAAGAGACAGGGCTTGCTCATAGCTCAGTTGGTAAATCACCCATCTGCAACACAGGAGACCTGGGTCTGATCCTGGGTCAGGAAGACCCCCTGGAGAACAAAATGGCAACCCACTCCAGTGTTCTTGCCTAGAGACTCCCATGGACAGAGGAGCCTGGCAGGGGGTCACAGGAGTCAGAGATGACTTAGCGACTAGACCACCACCATGAAGGAGACAAAAAGAGATAGCATAGGGAACTCTTCTCAGTACCCTCTAATGACCTACATGGGAAAAGAATCTAAGAAAGAATGGAAGGACATCTCTGGTGGTCCAGTGGTTAAGACCCTGTGCTGTCACTGCAAAACACACGGGTTGGATCCCTGTCTGGGGAAATAAGAACTCACAGGCTGCGCGGGGCAAGCCAAAAAAATTAATTAAATTTTAAAAAAGTTTAAAAAAAAAGAGTAGATAGATGTATACCTGATTCACTTTACCATACACCAGAAACTAACACATTTTAAATCAACTGTACTGATAAAAATTATTTAATTAAAGTGACACAATAAAATGCAAAAACAATAAAATGTGTAAAACAGACAGCTAGTGGGAAGCTGCTGTACAACACAGGGAGCTCAGCTCAGTGCTCTCTGTGATGTCCTAGAGGGGTGGAATAGCGGGTGGGTGGTAGAGAGGCTCAAGAGGGAGGAAATACATATTTATTTATAGCTGACTCAGGTTGATGCACAGCAGAAACCACACAACACTGTAAAGCAATCATCCTCCAGTTTCAGAAAATGTTATCGTATGCCTGAAAGATAAACTAAATTCTCAGTACTGCAATATTTCTATAAATCTTAATTATGCAAAGTAAAAGTTTTTTATGCAGGTCAAGAAGCAACAGAACTGTACATGGAACAATGGATTGGTTCCAAATTGGGAAAGGAGTACATCAAGTCTGTAAACTGTCATCCTGCTTATATGCAAAGTACATCATGTAAAATGCTGGGCTGGATGAAGCACAAGGTGGAATCAAGGTTGCCAGGGGAAATATCAATAATCTCAGATACGCAGATGATACCATCCTTATGGCAGAAAGTGAAGAACGAAAGAGCCTCTTGATGAAAGTGAAAGAGCAGAGTGAAAAAGCTGGCTTAAAACTCAACATTCAAAAAAATGAAGATCATGGGTGGGCAGGCCTCAGCTGGACGAGCGGTTGCATGGGTTGTGGTGCTGGGCAGTCTGCAGGTGCTACCAAATCCCAACCAGGATGTGGAGTTAGTGGTGTCTAGGTAGTCGGGGGAGGAGGAGGCAGCAGTGAATCACTTACAAATGACTCCAAAGCTGGACATGGAGCCTAAATTCCAAGGTGAGAGAGTGCTGTGCTTTCATGGGTGGCTTCTTTACGAAGCAAAGGTACAAAATCTGTCTTGAGAAGTTAGCTGAAACTACTGGTCGGATAATAATGAGATTTCAATGATTGGTAGCTTTAGTGAGAGCTACGTTTTTCATAGATTTTCAGGTTCATAGTTCCTCATCTTCTCTTTATTGGTGTCTTACTGCTTGCTGAGTGGGTCATATAAAGCATCCTGCCATTCATGTTACTGACCTGCTAAAGGCCAGTACTTGGAAAGAGCATTTGAGTGGAAAGATAGAGGTTTGACTGTGGAAGCAAGATAGCATTGTTAATGATTTCTGAGAAAATACTGCCAAAGTCAATTTTATTGGCAAATAGTTTGCTTAAAACTCAGCATTCAAAAAACTAAGATCATGGCATCCGGTAGAATCACTTCATGGCAAATAGATGGGAAAACAATGGAAATGGAAACAGTGACAGATTTTCTCTTCTTGGGCTCCAAAATCACTGCAGATGGTGCCTGCAGCCATGAAATTAAAAGATATTTGCTCCTTGGAAGGAAAGCTATGACAAAGCTAGACAGCATATCACAAAGCAGAGACATCACTTTGCTGACAAAGGCCCATATAGTCAAAGCTGTGGTTTTTCAGGTGGTCATGTATGGATGTAAGAGTCGGACTGTAAAGAAAGCTGAGCGTCGAAGAATTGATGCTTTTGAACTGTGGTATTGGAGAAGACTCTTGAGAATCCCTTGGACTGCAAGGAAATCAAACCAGTCAATCAATCCTAAAGGAAATCAGTCCTGAATATTCACTGGAAGGACTGATGCTGAAGCTGAAGATCTACTATTGGACCACCTGATGCAAAGAACTGACTCATTGGAAAAAACCATGGGAAAGATTGAAGGCAGGAGAAGGGAATGACAGAGGATGAGATGGTTGGATGGCATCACTGACTCGATGGACATGAGTTTAAGCAAGCTCTGGGAGTTTGCGATGGACAGGGAGGCCTGGCATGCTGCAGTCTATGGAGTTGCAAAGAGTTGGACACAACTAAGTGACTGAACTGAACTGGAAAGTTTTTTTTAATGTTTTTTAGAAATAAATGTGGTGCTTAGGAGAGAGTGAGCAACAGCCAATATATTCATTCATTCCTTAACAGTACAAGTATTTCCCACCCTGACAGACCTTGAACACAGTGGCCACACTTGCCTGCCAGAGCAAGTTTACAGAAATAAACCACACACCATCTAAATTTCTAAACCTGATTATTTGAGTTACAAATATATTCTTTTCATTCAATTAACAAGTATTTACTTAGCACCTATCTCTGTAACAAGGCTAGAGTGCACAAGAAAAATAAAGTTCCCTGGAAGTAAACCTGAGGAACATGCAAAGATACAGGTGTTGCACAGGAAAGGGTGAGGGAAGGGGTGGGGTTTTGTCAGGCAGGAAAAAGGAAGAATATGTACCGTGAGCACGAACATAGAGACAGGACCATGCACAGTAAGCCTGGGGAAGCAGAAGCAGCTGGATATAGCTGAAAGCTCAAGTATAATGTAAGAAGTGACATCAAACAAGACAAAAGAAGTCAGTCATGTCAAGACCCTAAAGATCTCATATTCCATGCTAAGGAATCTAGGCTTCACCTATCATTGGAAGGCACTATTTTCCATTGTTTTGGGTGAGATGAGTCCCTTATACAGAAAAGCACTAATTGGATTAATCTAGGAGAAACAGCGTTATAGAAAGAAAACTTGAGTTGCCCCTAAGGAGAGCTTGTTGTTCAACATCCTGACTTCCCAGCTGGCTGGTATGCTCATCCCAGAATAGAAGTGCCATAAATACTTGCCAATAATAAAGAGAAAGTTGAAATTGTCCCAGTAAGAGATAAAGGCCTCAACAGCTGGAGCAAAGAAAATGGAGAGATAGGAGTCCTCATATCTTGTAGACAAGAGATAACTAGAAGAATGAGAGAAAGGCCATTAAAGATAACTGAATTTTCCATTTGGGGTGACCATGTAGATGGTAAACCATTGAACCATTGAACCAAGTGTGTAATGCCAGAAGAGGAGCAAGGTTAGAAAAGAGCAAATGTGTTTACACCTATTAAAGATAGAGTACCTTTGGCAACAATGTCATTGGTAATGTTACAAATCCGGAGCTTACCAATGAAATCTTTCTGTTACAAAAATATTGCTACTAAGTGTTTTAGAGATAAGTTTGTAAGCTATTAAGTTACTGGCCACATTTTGATCTGCTCCCACATGTGTAAAGTGAGGAGTAAAGATTATTCATTGCAGTAAGGTTTGTAATAACAAAGTATTTTAAAAACACCTTAAATGTGGGACTTCCCTGGTGGCCCAGTGGCTAAGACTCCTCACTCCCAATACAAGGGGTCTGGGTTCAATCCCTGGGCAGAGAACTGGACCCCACTTGACACCTGCTGCAGCTAAAGATCCTGCTCGCCACAACTAAGACCCATCACAGCCAAATAAATGATAAATAAAGAAATATTTAAAACAAAACACCTTTAAATTTCATTGATTAAATGTCTGATCTCTTGTTTATAATGGCTTAGTCAAACAGGAAGTCAGCATTTTTGAACAGATAATTTAAGTCCAGGATGAAATAGAAAAGGCTGACTGAATTTAAGTTCATAATATTTTCATCTATTCTACTCTACTCGTATTCATAGTAGACTCAAAAAATTTCAAGTGAGTAATCTAAAAATCATAAAACACCACAGTTGACAAGTATTTTAATTTAAGCAAGTTTGAGTATTAACCAAGCTCCATAAAATTCCTTTAAACAAAGTCTAAGTCAACGAATACTTTTGACTACCTTAGTTTTGTAACTGTAATAATAAGTTTATGAGTGTTTTCATGTATATATCACTTTGGACTTTACAAACCATTTTCCATTTTTGATTACCATTGAATCCCAACAATCCTGTGAGATACGCAGAGCAAGTGGAAATCACCTGCCAAACGTTGAAGCAGAAATTGTATTATTGTTATACCTCCAAGGCAAACTTTCAAGATAAAAGACAGAGACAGTTTCATTCTCTCAAAAGAAAAGAAGTTTATTTCCTCTGGTTCCTCAGGATGCAAGGCATTTAGTGACTTTGTTCCACTCCTAGTTTTTTAAAATATAGCTTTCAAAATAAGACACACTAAAATAAGGCACAGTGGAAATCTTTCCAAAATGACATTTCATATAATCTCCCTATTCTCCATCAAAACCTACGATGGAAAAACTTTATGTTCTAGCTTTCTGAGACAAATTCTAAAAATAAGCTAATGTATCACTCAGTGTGCAAGACAGGCTTCAGGTTGGTCCTCAAATTCCTATAGATAACTTAAAGCAACATTTTACCAAAGCAAAAGAATGTAATACTGAAGCAAACGATCTCCACGTGGATTTCCCTGGTGGTCCAGTGGCTGAGAATCCACTTGCCAGTGGAGGTGACAAGGGTTTGATCCCAAGATTCCACATGCCATGCAGCAATTAAGGCTAAGCACTACAACTACTGAAGCTGGTACACTCTAGAGTCCCTGCACACTGCAACTAGAAAAAGCCTGGCTGCATCAACAAATACCCAGCACACCAAAACAGAATAAAATCTTTAAAAATTATTTTTAAAAAATAGTCTCCACAGATCACTCTACCAAGTTTCACAGGCGTCCCCAGCCCTTTGGGTGTTTGCTTACCTCCAAAGACACAATGACGGATGGCTTCTTTTTCAGTTCCTCACATTTCCTCTTCTTACAGATCTGATGGCTGTTCTTTCTATTCTTACAGTAAGTACATTCACCACAATTGGTCTTCTGCTGGCAGGGCTCACAGACCCCACATCGCTTTCGTTTCTTCTTTTCCAAGGTAGGTAGCAGAGTTGTGTAGGAAGGAGGAGAGGTACTAGCAAGTGGCACTGGCCTAGACACCACTGTGGTGTTGATGTCAACCATGCTGGTGGCGCTGACCTGGGAGCTCCCTCCTTCCAATGTGCTGGGACTCACCAGGGAGAGTTGGGCAATGCCCTGTGGAGCCGGCTGGAGTCCTCTCTCAGGGGCTAATGTGAACCCCTGAGTGTGAGCTGGCAGAAAGCTTATATGAACCTTCTTCTCATTTTCTATATTGTTCATAGGTATTACAGGAGGTACCAAAATTATCTCTGAGTTTGATGACGGTTGAGGAGTGTGACCTGAGCCCGAAGGCAAAATCTGCATAGTGTCCAGGACCTCAAGCCCAGATGAAATGGTGCCCTGGGGCTCGGGCCACGCTGGGAGAGCATTACAGGTAGCAACTGGGTTAAGAGGGGCAGGAAGAAAGATAGGTGGGTCTGAGGCAGTACCACCACCCATACCAAGGACTTGTTGATTTAAGATAGCACCAAAGACCTCTCCTTGGACTGGAATAGCACCAGGAATCTCTGGTGGGTCTGGAGTCTCACCCAAAGGCTCTCCATGAACTGGGTTAGCACCAGGAACTTCCCATTGATGTGGGACAGCACTGAAGGCCTGTCCTAGGACAGGGGTGGTATCAGGAACTTCCTGTTGATCTGGGGTAGCTTTGAGCACCTCTTGATGATCTGGTTTAGCACCAAGGGTTTCTTGTTCTGAACCTGCCAAGAGGAGTTTTATTAATGAGGTAGGATATATCGACCCACCAATAGACAAACAGTTTCTAAGGTCCAATGCAGGTACAATCTTATTAAAGCTGGAGGTGGGGCAGCAATCATGTTCACTTTTGATGGGATCCAGGTAAGAATCAGACAGCTTAAGAGATTCTACTCGTGAACCCAAATCTTCTAACTGAATGCTGGGGTTTCCTTCAGAGGTAACCTTGAGGGCTGCTCTTTGGAGCAAAGGAACACAGACAGTGTCCTGAGCAAACATTCTGCGCGAATCACTGATATTATTCAATGTCTCTCTAGAGAATAGTCCTTCTCCACCACATGTCCCTTCCAGTGACCCAGAAAGAACCTCTGCTGCAGGGTCACTAGGAGTAGAGCAAATTATTTTGGAATCCTCGACACCTTGGGACCAAGACTGGGTTGTCTCTTGGCTCTTGTCTTTAATGAAAGATGCGTTTTGTATGCCAATTAGCTTCTCTATATCAGGAGGGATTGGGGGGTCTTGCATTGGGACTGAATCATTTTCTGAGTGCTTTACTCCCATGTCTGTAAGTACCTTATAATCACACTCATGCTGCTTTCCTAGATTCTTAGGTGGTGGAACTTTCTTGGGTCTGGCTATGACCACTGGGGGTTGGGAGAGTCGTCTGCTAAGAGAGGTACTTCGCAGAGCCATTGTAAACCCATTGCAAGTTAAGGACTCTGGGTTCTGAAAAAGAACCTCGGTCCTATCCAAATTCATTCGTGCTGCTCCAGCTCTTGTCAGAAGGCTTCTGACTGGCACAGTCAGTTTGGGTTCTGTTTTTTTCTTAACATCTCTTTCTTGCATGAATTGCTTCAATTTTCCAGGGCTCACAGTCTTGACAGTCGCCACATTTTTGTTGGCTGGCTTAGATCCCTTCTTCAGCTGGTTGTTTTTCTTGTTTAGATCTTCCCTCCTGACTAATTTGGAAGGTCTTGCGTGGCGAGATCGAGACATAGCTATGAAGTAGGAAAATCTGAAAGGGCACGAGGGACAGAGTCATTGGTCCTTTAGAAAGTCTCACTTCAGAGGAGAATCTGCATGCACCATGGTTGTGCTCAGTTGCACGAGGTTTTGGTCTGAAAAAAAAACAAACATTGGCAATGAGTCTTTTTTCTATGCAGTCTCTCATTTGAAATAGGACATTGGAACTTCCCTGTTGGTACAGTAGATAAGAATGTGGCTGCCAATGCAGGGGACACAGGTTTGATCCCTAGTCTGGTAAGATTCCACATGCTTTGGAGCAACTAATCCCATGTACCACAACTACTGAGCCCGAATTCTAGAATCCATATGCTGCAACTATTGAAAGAGCCTGTGTGCCTAGAGCCCATGATCCAAAATAGAAGAAGCCACCACAATGTGCACTTCAAGAAGCGTAGCCCCTGCTTGTTGAAACTAGAGAGAGCTTGTGAGCAGCAACAACGACCCAGCATAACCAAAAAAATGTTTAAAAAAGAAATGGAATATTCACTAGCAATCATTAATTAAAATTAAGAAACAGAATATTTACTATAAAACAAAAGTATAATAGACACAAAACATACTGAAGTACCCTTTAAACCTTGGATTCACAAATAAAGCTCCTTTGATTTCTGTGACAATTGATTAAGTTAATGAAATTCTTTGAATAAGCTAAGCATGGGGGTTTCTTTAAATTAGAAGCCACGACTATTGTAGTTACAAGTAGTTTAAAGCTCAAACCTAATCTTTACAAACGTGAATACTTAAAAGTTACCTCTTTCTCTTAGTTCCCCAACCAGCTGGGGAGGGAAGGAACCAGGGCCACAGCAGTGAAAGCACAAAATCCTAACTACTGAACCACCAGGGAATTCCCCAAAAGTTATCTCTTACACCCTTTTCTCAGCCCATCACAACCCAAGCAGGGTATTACCTGTTGGACAGTAAAGCTGCTAAAACCAGAGGAAGAAGAGCTTATGTTATCCAAGAAACTCTACTCCTTGGAGATCCAATAGTATTAATAACATATTTCAATTAACAACCTAAATTTTTCAGATATGTTTTAATAAGCAGCCATGTTTAAAAAACAAATTGACTATATGAGGATCCTTTATCTAGTTTGTTTCACTTTTTCTATTTCATATTCAGTGCTCCAATGGCAACCCACTCCAGTACTCTTGCCTGGAAAATCCCATGGAAGGAGGAGCCTGGTAGGCTACAGTCCATGGGGTCACTAAGAGTCGGACACGACTGAACGACTTCACTTACACTTTTCACTTTTATGCATTGGAGAAGGCAATGGCAGCCCACTCCAGTGTTCTTGCCTGGAGAATCCCAGGGATGCGGGAGCCTGGTGGGCTGCCATCTATGGGGTCATGCAGAGTCAGACACAACTGAAGTGACTTAGCAGCAGCAGCAGCAACTCCCATTTTACTTAATTTATGTTTTTCAATTTATCCATCTCTTTTTTTTATATTCATTTTCAAGCCTTTATCAAGCATAGTAGAAGAGCTCTTGTGTGCATATATATATATATAAATCATACATATAATATATATCTTTTAGAAAACTTATGAATTTTTGCCTAACTAAAAAATTTATAACATTTTGAGTCCAGTGTTTGACTTAGCAGAAACAAAATACTAGATTTCTAATTTAAAATAGAAATGGAGCAAACAATAAAAATTTACTGTATAGCATACGGAACTATAGCCAATATCATATAATAATCTGTAATGGAAAATAACTTCAAAAATAATATGTGTATACATATAGCTGAACCATGAAAAAAGAATTCTACTTTTTGAAATTTAGTAATGTTTNCATCATTCAAGATACTCTTTTCATTTTTTCTACACTTGATAAAAATATTCTCAGAGAAATGTTAATGTTTCACTATGATTATACATATATTTATTTTCCCTTGTTTTTCTTCTGATTTAGCTTTATTTATCTTTGTTTCTTTGTTGTTAGGTGTCTAGTGGTTTGCGATGTTTATCTTCTTTGTGAATTGTACTTTTTATCATTAAAAATAGTCATTTAAAAATAAATTTAATTAAGAATCTACAAATTTTGAGTTTTATACATGCACACAAAAACAGCATAAAATCTGGGGAGTTAGTATCACCAGATTAGGTTACAAATAGAACTCATGGGTCCACAAATATCTGAGTACCTCCTGAGTATAAGGTAGGCATTATCATGGGGACTATCCACACCCAGAAATGATGTCCCTCTTTCCTCCTTCACCCAACTTAATCCAGAGACTGCTGGTTCTAGGTTCTCCTTGGTGGTCCAGTAGCTAAGACTCTGCACTGTCAATGCAGGGAGCCAACATTTGATCCCTAGTCAGAAAACTAGATCCCACATGTTGCAACTAAGGGTTCAAAAGCTACAACTAAAGATCCCACGTGCTGCAACTAAGATCCGGTGCAGCCAAATAAGTAGATAAATATTAAAAATCCAAAGAAACAAAGACTGCTGGTTCTAAAGCCCTTCTACCAAGAGTCCCAAAATTTTCATGCTGAATATCTAAGCAAGGAAATTGGAAAAAAAAAGAAAATGAGATGATACAAACAATAAAGAACAATAAATCAAGCAACTATTATTTGAAAGTTCAGAAAAGAGGAGAAAATGAAAGGGGACTGGCCAAGAATCATCATCAAACTGCACTTTTGTCTCCTCAAATGGCCTGACTCTGACTTCAAAGAGATGGGAATACCAGACCACCTGACCTGCCTCTTGAGAAACTTATATGCAGGTCAGGAAGCAACAGTTAGAACAGGACATGGAACAACAGACTGGTTCCAAATCAGGAAAGGAGTATGTCAAGGCTGTATGATGTCACCTGGCTTATTTAACTTATATGCAGAGTACATCATGAGAAACGCTGGGCTGTAGGAAGCACAAGCTGGAATCAAGATTGCCAGGAGAAATATCAATAACCTCATATATGCAGATGACACCACCCTTATGGCAGAAAGTGAAGAGGAACTAAAGACCTTCTTGATGAAAGTGAAAGAGGAGAGTGAAAAAGTTGGCTTAAAGCTCAACATTCAGAAAACTAAGATCATGGCATCCAGTCCCATCACTTCATGGCAAATAGATGGGGAAGCAGTGGAAACAGTGGCCAACTTTATTTTTCTGGGCTCCAAAATCACTGCAGATGGTGACTGCAGCCATGAAATTAAAAGACACTTACTCCTTGGAAGGAAAGTTATGACCAACCTAGACAGCATATTAAAAAGCAGACAAATTGCTTTGCCAACAAAGGTCTGCCTAGTCAAGGCTATGGTTTTTCCAGTGGTCATGTATGGATGTGAGAGTTGGACTGTGAAGAAAGCTGAGCACAGAAGAATTGATGCTTTTGAACTGTGGTGTTGGAGAAGACTCTTGAGAGTCCCTTGAACTGCAAGGAGATCCAACCAGTCCATCCTAAAGGAGATCAGTCCTCGGTGTTCATTGGAAGGACTGATGCTGAAGCTGAAACTCTAGTACTTTGGCCACCTGATGCGAAGAGCTGACTCATTGGAAAAGACTCTGATGCTGGGAGGGATTGGGGGCAGGAGGAGAAGGGGACGACAGAGAATGAGATGGTTGGATGGCCTCACTGACTCAATGGACATGGGTTTGGGTGGACTCCAGGAGTTGGTGACGGACAGGGAGGCCTGGCATGCTGAGGTTAATGAGGTCACAAAAAGTTGGACATGACTGAGCGACTGAACTGAACTGAACCAAATGATCATCAGTCTGTGGCGAAATGAGAAAAAAAAGAGGCTGAATACACCTGAAACTAACATAACATTGTAAATCAACCCGTGAAAAAGGAAAAGTGTTGGTCTCTTTGTCATGTCCCGACCCTGTGACTCCATGGACTGTGGCCTGCCAGGCTTCTCTGTCCATGGAATTCTCTAGGCAATAATACTTGAGTGAGTTACCATTTCTTTCTCCAAGGGATCTTCCCCCACCCAAGGACTGAACCCGGGTCTCCTGCATTGCAGGCAGATTCTTTCCTATCTAAGCCACCAGGGAAACACAAATCAACTATACTTCCATTTTAAAAATAAAGAAGTAAAAAAAGGCATGTAAAGTTTTTCATAAGTCTGAATTAATTTAATTACTGTCTTCCTTTTTCTCTCATTAAAATTTCCTTTCTAAATATATAGAGTGCTTCTCTGGTATCTCAGTGGTGGAGATCCTGCTTGCCAATGCAGGAGACAGAGGTTTGATCCCTGGTCTGGTAGGATCCCACATGCCTCACAGCAGCTGAGCCTGTGTGCCACAACTATTGAGCCTGTGATCTAGGACCCAAGAGCCACAACCACTGAGCCCATGAGCAGCTACTGAAGCCTGCTCACCCTAGAGCCTGGGCTCCCCGACAAGAGAAGCCACAACAAGGAGAATTCCCAGCACCACAGCTAGAGAGTAGCCCCTCTTCCTACAACTAGAGAAAAAGCCAAACAGCAATGAAGACCCATTCTTAAATTCTGAAATAAATTCATGTTCTTAAATAAATACAATTTATTTAAAAACTAGAGAATCCCCTGGTGGTCCAGTGGTTAGGACTATGTACTTCCATTGCAAAGGGAAGAGGTTGCACCCTAGTATGGGAGGTAAGATTCTGCAAGTTGCATGGCCAAAATAAAAATTTTTTAAAGGAATAAAAGTCCTTTTTTTGTGAAAAGGTGGATTAGGTTTTTTCCTTTTCTTTTAAAATTATTACCTGGCATAGTAAAAATTTGACAGTCCTCTACCATCCTCAAATTTGGGTTTTGTTTTGGTTGTACTTTTTTGATCCAAGTAACCCTGGGATACACTATTTGGTTTTGTGGCTAGGGATGGTGTTGCATTAGAAAACCCTCAGTTTCAAGCTGTGATCACCAGCTGTGTCCTTCAGCAAACTATTTAACAGGAGTCAAGTTTCCTGTGTTTGAAATGAGGTTGTTTGGGGGGACCAATGGGCTTCTCTGGGGAAAACCTAGTGTTAATGGTTTCATCCTTTTGATATCTGAGGTAAGAACAAAGACTTTGAAAATAGATGTGGGTTCAATTTCTAGATCAGAAACATTATCAGCCATGTGATTTTGACAAATTCCTTGTCTCTCTCTATTCCTCAGTTTACTTACTGTATATTAGAATAAGAAGCATAATAAGAACTTTCCTAGTGGTCCAGTGGTTAAGACTGCACACTTTCAATGCAGGGGTCATGGGTTTGATTCCTGGTCAGGGAAATAAGATTCCACATGCCTTGGGGTATAGGAGGAAACAAAAGCATAATAGTACTGACTTTACTGGGTTACTATGAGAATAAAATGAGATGATATATGTAAAGGCTTAGCACAGAGCTGGCATATAATAAATGTTTTATAAATGAGAACGTAAATAAATAAAAAGTCTGCCTACAGGCCAACATAAAGAAAAAGAGAGAGAGAGAAAACAAATTTAATAGTAGTTATTGTTATAGAACCAATTTAATTCTCAATCTGCCATATCCTGCAAAACAAGATCTAATTCTTTTTTTCTGTCTTCACCTAACACATTGTAGGCCACACACTATAATAAAAGATCTCAGAGCACAACATTTAGAGTCAAAGCACTGAGCCTTTAAGAAAGATTTTTAAAATAGACATTAGTGATAACATTAACCACAAGAAAAACAGCATTTTGATAAATCTGTGCTAAATACAAATACTAGGCTAAATACAAATCCACTTGAATTCTTGGCATTTAAGCTTACTGCTTTTCCTCTTTTCTTAAAAAAAAAAAAAAAAAGTTTGGCTACACTAGCTCTTTTGCTGTGAAAAGCTGTAGGATATTTTCTCCAAAGACCACTGGTTTTCACACCACCATTTTTAGAAAACAAAGACATTCCAATTCTAATCTCTAGAAAGTCGGCAATCTTTATAAGGCTTTATATGGATGTATTTTCAGATAACAAAAAGCAATCCATCCCATTCACTAGAAATTCAGAAATTCAACAATATCAGTATAAGCATACTTTATGTCTTATATCAGGATTACATGGCTAAAAATTATTAGGGGCATATAATCTAAGTACTGCAATCAGTCATGAAAATTAAAATTTTTATGCTGAGGCAAGTAATCTGTATATGCCAGAGGGTGTCATGGGATCTGCTTTTGAAAGTAGTTTATAACTTGACCTCTGTCTCATATATTCTTTTGTATTTTTTAATGGAAGTGCTTTAGAAATTCAGACTTGTAATTAAGATAATGTTTACCATTCAAACCTTATCTCCTGAAAAAGAGCCTGTCAAGGAAATGGAAAAGGTATGAGCAACATGGATTGGAAAGATGTGGCCTCTTTAAATGGTAACAGCCTTTTTATGAGATCCTGAAAGAGGCCAATGACCCCTAAAAACCCAACTGCAGGAAAGAAACCACTGGGTACCACTCAGCCAAACAATCAGAAACAAAATAAGGACTCCCACAGGATCTTAATTTTATCACTTGGCCCCACTGATGAAATGTAACCCCTTTTGTGATAAACTAAGTTATCCCCAGGACTGAACTCTGAGAGGAGAGGCAATAAGCTTTTTCTGAAATTTTGGGGGGTGGAGGGAAAGAGGGGAACCCATTCCATTATATAGATTCATATTTAAATATGGAATTTTCTACACATCTTATTTTCCTTATTAATTTATAAACATTATTAAATGCTTTATTTACTTTTTTGGGTGCTTTATGAGTATTTAAGTCATAGAAAAATACATTTACAATTGAATACTAATTCCACTTCTGTTTTTCATTTCTGATGAAAACTGACATTTCAGTATTTCTCAAAAATCAGTTTTATTCTACTCCAAAGTATATTCAAGAGTCTGAATGCATGGAGGTAGCTACAGGATAATATGATTGGAACAGAAAATAAGAGAATAATGTCCTTGTTATCAAACATACATAGTAGGTCCCACAGGGGGCCTACATGCAATTAATTGATACTATCTGGTGAGCTCTATGTTCCTGGAGGAGAAAACAAAGCAAAATGAAACAAACTAGCAAAACTTTCAACAACTGTGGGATGCAAAGCATTACTTGGGTTAACTAGCATTTTCACCAGAGAGCATCAAGATCCTCAACCCATAATAATTTTCCCCCCTAAAGTGTCCTTGTGACATAAGGGAATGGAGTTGGAGTAATACATGAGATCTAAACATTACTGCCAAGGAGATAAGGAACAACTTATAATTTAAAACATGAAAAGAGATTCTAGCCCAAAATAGAAAATCGAAGCTTACAGAGAAAGTGGAGAAGAGGCTAGATCAGGTCCCAGGGCCTATGTATGTATCTGCTAAGTATTCACACATAATTTAAACATAGCTAACCAAATTGATCAATAAACAGGATCAGACTTCTGCCTCAAAGAGCCTTAAAAAGGGGAGGTGGGGGGAAGCAAAAACAATTTATGATGACTTGCCTAGAAACTGAAAAGCTGTCTTCCTAAACTGTATCAGTTGTCTGTAAAGGACAATATTGACAGTACTGTGATAGAAAAATCTTCTCCCACCTACATCCCTCCTCCTTCTGGATTTCCCAGTCCCCTGGGGCAGGAAGTGGCTGAACTGATGTAACCATCCAGCCCACATGTCAATTTAAAATTATACTGCAATCCTTCCCACCACCAGTAGTGGCCAAAAAAGTGGTGAGTATTTGCATACATAGAGCTAGTTTTGAAAGAAACTCTGATTTCACAGTCACTCCATTCAGCTTCTTAGAATTTAAAGGCTGCTGCACTTGACTGAGAAATACAAGACTTAAAAAAAAGCATTTCTNGCTAGAAAGCAGAATACACATAGTATGTCAGATGGTGATGGTGAGAGTAGGAGGGGGGAGAAGGAGGGTAAGGGCCACTGGATCCTGGGGAAAGCCACAATTTTAAATCCAGCGATCAGCTCATGGAATAGATCTGAAAAAGATGAGGGAGGAAGCTAGGGGAGATTTTATGCTTAGGAAGGAGCAAATGCCAAGGCCCTGAAGGTGGGTTTGTACCTGTGGTGACAAAACAATTCCACTGTATTTCACAATGGTAGAAAATTGGAAACTGGAACTTCCCTGGTGGTCCAGTGGTTAAGACTCCACTGCAGGGAATGTAGGTCTGATCCCTAGTGAGGGAACTAAAATTTCACATGCCATGTCCAAAACATAAAATTCGATTAAAAAATCAGAAACTGAGTAAGAGTCCATTAAAAAACAAAGGAAAAAACAGGATAGATAGGTCCCAATGACCAAGTCTGAGACAATTTTGAATTTGGAAAAGAGGTTTAGCTTGGAAAAGCAAATTTGAAAGTCATCAGCATGTAGATGACAATGAAAGTCACCTTGGTATCTGAGACTTAAAACATAGCCCTAGCAACATCTAGTTCATTTGAACCTGTTAGAAAAGGGGTCTGATAATTATAACAGAAACTAAAAGGTTGAATAAATTGTGGCAAACTAAACAATAACAGGAGATATCTACCCAAAGAGAAGAAAAGAAAGTGCAATTCTTTCCAGACCTCAGTATCAAAGAATAAATGTTTAAACAATTATTTCCTACTATCCTTACCCATTCTTAATAACAAAGCAAGAATTCCAGTCTTATTTCCAAAAACCTCTCTAGGAGAGAGAGGTGAAAATAAGGTAGGCGTTGGATCTTTAGGGCTTCCCTGGTGATGTATAACTTCCTAAATACATATCTCTAATTTCAGCTTAATTGCCCTGTTTTCTAATTAACTTCAGCAATGTCCTCTATCGGCAAAAAAAAAAAAAAAAAAAAGTTTCTTCTTTTTTATTGGCAAATTTTTTTAAATTTGGCAGAACTAACTGCTGATGGAGAATTCTTCAGTTCAGTTCAGTTCAGTTCAGTCGCTCAGTCATGTCCGACTCTTTGCGACCCCATGAATTGCAGCACGCCAGGCCTCCCTGCCCATCACCAACTCTCGGAGTTCACTCAGACTCATGTCCATTGAGTCAGTGATGCCATCCAGCCATCTCATCCTCTGTCGTCCCCTTCTCCTCCTGCCCCCAATCCCTCCCAGCATCAGGGTCTTTTCCAATGAGTCAACTCTTCACATGAGGTGGCCAAAGTACTGGAGTTTCAGCTTTAGCATCATTCCTTCCAAAGAAATGCCAGGGCTGATCTCCTTCAGAATGGACTGGTTGGATCTCCTTGCAGTCCAAGGGACTCTCAAGAGTCTTCTCCAACACCACAGTTCAAAAGCATTAATTCTTCGGCGCTCAGCCTTCTTCACAGTCCAACTCTCACATCCATACATGACCACTGGAAAAACCATAGCCTTGACTAGACGGACCTTAGTTGGCAAACTCTTACACATCCATAAAAGTAAAAATTGTGCAAACAACTGAGAAAGACAGACTTACTCTTCTCCATAAGGAGAACAGGCGTGGATAGATGGATTGATAGATGATATAATGATATAATAGTGGCTAGGAAAGAGTTAATAGTCCCTTGGTGATGTGGGACACTAACTACAATCAGAGAGGTCCTGGAAGACCAGGGGAGGATGGGCAAGATAAACCTCTGCTAATAGCTCAGCATCAAAAAAGATGTAAAGCTATCAATTCTGCTAGAAGTCCAAGAAAGCAAGGAAAACCTAGAGTTGAAAAGACCCAGGAGAATTCTCAGAGAATTTTCATGGAGCAGGTCTGCAGGAATTGGCATTTACTTGTCAGTTTACTGGCAGATGCAGACCTACAATCTTTTCACTCAAGTTTCTAAACTGAATCAAAGATTGTCAAGAAAACAGGGTACATATAACACGTGGTAGGTACACGCCAAAAGACACCTCTGTTGAGAAGGTGGAAGATGAAATCAAATTGATATTCTGAGGGAGAAAAAAATTTAGGCTTGCCAAATTGGTTTTGGAATTGGTTTTGGAAAGAAGTGGAAAAATTAACATATCTTCACAGTAACTATAGCGAATGAAGATATATTCTAGTTATGATAATGAAACAAATCTTTTATAATATAGTCAGCTTCCAAAAGAACCATATCCTTTGGACTTTCCTGACAGTACAATAATTAAAACTCTGAGCTGCTATTACAGGGGGCACTGGCTCTATCCTTGGTTGGGGAACAAAGATCCTACATACCTCGAGTTGTGGCCAAAAAATATTTTTTTAATTAAAGAATAAACATATCCCAGATCAAGAACTATCTGAGTGTGGTCAAGCTCAGTCTGTTTCGGTAAAAACTCCTTCTCTACTTCTGTGACAAAATTCAGCCAGTTTCCCCGTTTATGCCTTGTCCAGCAACTTTAATGATAAACTTTCCAACCCACTAATTCATTCATCCTCTTAACCTCTCCAGAATTTAACCTATCCTGGAAGCATCCTGATTTGACATCTACATCCACATCATCCATTTTCTCTACTGTTTGCAAACAGCAGAATTGTGTGAGAGCCTTAGCCAGCTTTGACATCGTAAGACTTAAATCTGTATTAGGTCTTTATTTCTCCTTAGCAATCACTATTTGGGGAGCTTTTGAGTCTCTTCCTGCCATGAGATCTGTTCTAAGCCTTTATTTTCTTAACCTCACAAGCTGTCCACAGCCCAGGCTGTCAAGAGAGGCTCTTGATTTCTTTTTTACTTCTTCCAGTTTTATTGAGATATAAATGACATTTAGCACTGCATACCTTTAAGGTGTGCAACATAACAATTTGATTTATATACATCATGAAATGATTGAAAGTTGTTGAAAGTGAAAGTGCAGTCGTGTCTGACTCTTTGCAACCCCATGGACTGTAGCCTACCATGTCCCGCTGTCCATGGGATTTTCCAGGCAAGAATACTGGAGTGGGTTGCCATTTCCTTCTCCAGGAGATCTTCCCGACCCGGGGATTGAACCCAGGTCTCCCGTATTGTAGGCGGACGGCTTTACTCTCTGAGCCAGGTGTGCAACATAACGATTTGATTTATATACATCATGAAATGATTACCACAATAAATTTAGTGAATAAGCTTTATCTCATGTAGAGGTACTTCCCTGGTAGCTCAGACAGTAAAGCGTCTGCCTACAATGGGGGAGACCTAGGTTCGATCCCTGGGTCAGGAAGATTCCCTGGAGAAGGAAATGGCAACCCACTCCAGTATTCATGCCTGGAAAATGCCATGGACAGAGGAACCTGGTGGGCTACAGTCCTTGGGGTCGCAAAGAGTCAGACACGACTGAGTGACTTCACTTTCACTTTCAGGTGGATACAAAATGAAAGAAAATTTCTTTCCTTGCGATGAAAACTCTTACAATTTACTCTCTTAAATTTTAGAGAATTTTAAATATAGCAGTGTTATATTGTGTTGTACATTATATCCCTAGTGCTTATTTATTTTATAATTGGAAGTTTTTGTACCTTTTGACTATCTTCATCCAATTCCATCTCCCCCCACTCTCCACCTCTGATAACCACAAATCTGATCTTTCTTTATATGAGTTTCTTTGTTTGCTGATTTATTTTTGAAGTGTAATTGACCTACAACAGTCTGTTAGTTTCTGGCCCACAACACAGTGATTCAATATTTCTATCTATTACAAAATGATAACCACAATAGATTTCTTTTTCATATATTTCTTTTTAATTATTTACTTGGCTGTGATGGGTCTTCATTCTCTAATTGTGGCGAGTGGGAGCCACTCTCTAATTGTAGCGCGCAGGCTTCTCCCTGTGGTGGCTTCTCTTGTGGAGCTCAGGCTCAGAGCATGCAGGCTTCAGTAGTTGCTGTGTAGGGGCTCAGTGGTTGCAGCTCCTGGGCTGTAAACCACAGGCTTGATAGCTGTGGCATGGGGGCTTAGTTGCTCCATAGCATGTGGGATCTTCCCAGCATTGGCAGGCAGATTCATCACCATTGCTCCACCACGGAAGCTCTATAATCGATTTCTTAATTATCTCTCCCTCCCTTCCTGAACAGTACTATTTCCTTCCTTACCTGACGTTTTTTCCCTGTTACATGGCCGTCCATTTTCAGCCTAGTCTCCATGCTACTTTATTGGAGCATTACTACATTAATGAACCCTTCTTTTTAGTCTCTTCAGGCTCTTCTTCACTAGTACCTTCTTGTCTACTGTCTAGCGGTCTTCCATGTATATCATACTTAGGACATGCTTTTGCTTTGTCTTGCCTTCCCGTCTATCTTTAGCCCGATTTCTCTCCATGACAAATTCAATTTCATGCGTGTTTCCTGTTCCTATAACAGCTATTTGTTTCTGAGTCCACTGACCTATTCTCCTGAAGTTACATTCACAACACAGCTTCATTTCCTTTTTTCATCCCCCCTGCCCTGACTCTTGGAGAAGGCAATGGCAACGGGCTTGAGTACTCTTGCCTGGAAAATCCCATGGACAGAGGAGCCTGGTAAGCTGCAGTCCATGGGATCACAAAGAGTTGGAACGACTGAGCGACTTTACTTTCACTTTTAATTTTCATGCATTGGAGAAGGAAACAGCAACCCACTCCAGTGTTCTTGCCTGGAGAATCCCAGGGACAGCGGAGCCTAGTGGGCTGCGCATCTATGGGGTCGTACAGAGTCGGACACGACTGAAGTGACTTAGCAGCAGCAACAGCAGCCCCTACCCTACATTTTGAAATTTCTCATCCCTGGAATTTTGTGACACCTGTAGGTCATCCTGGGCTTCCCTGGTGGCTCAGAGGTTAAAGCGTCTGCCTCCAATGCGGGAGACCCGGGTTCGATCCCTGAGACCCGGGTTCAATCCCTGGGTTGGGAAGATCCCCTGGAGAAGGAAATGGCAATCCACTCCAGTATTCTTGCCTGGAGAATCCCATGGATGGAGAAGCCTTGTAGGTTACAGTCCACGGGGTCGCAAAGAGTCCGACACGACTGAGCGACCTCACCTTCACCTTCATAGGCCATCCTGGTTCTTCTCCTAGAAGTCCAACCAAAATGCCTTCACCATCTTCTTCCTCTGGATACTTCCTTCTTCAGAGCCCTCTTGGCATTGCAAACACTTTGGATCTCCTGGTCCAGACAACTTCCAAAGCTGACTCTCCAGCCCTGAATGTTTTGCTCTGTGGCTGCAGTCCATTATCTCTAGCCCCTGAAGCCATGTGCTGTGTTCCTCATCTCTTTCTTTGCGTTTTCACCTGAGACATGCTGGGACCTGCTCTGCTCTGATACTTGTTTCTCATAACATCACACGTGGTGACTTCTACCTAGCAGGCACATTAAAGCCACCTGACTGAATTATTTCCAAATGTTTTCTTCCTCCCTTCTGAGAATTCACTTAAAGCTGTCGATAATTTGGCGAGTCTCTTCTAAACAAATGTACTTTCTCTAGCATTGTGAATAGAGGGGATGGAAAAGTTGGGACAGATATAGGTCTGCCTGGAATGTCCTTCTCCCTCCTGTTCTCTCCTCTCTTTCCTCTGTATTACTCTCATTGTTGCCAGGCTGGCACACTTATCTTCATCCCTCAAAACCCAGCTCACAAAGCTCCTTGTCTGTGAAACCTCACATAATAACCGAGGCAGAATTAGGAGCTTCGTAGCACCCCACTCCAGTACTCTTGCCTGGAAAGTCCCATGGATGGAGGAGCCTGGAAGGCTGCAGTCCATGGGTTCACTAACAGTTAGACACGACTGAGTGACTTCACTTTCACTTTTCACTTTCCTGCATTGGAGAAGGAAATGGCAACCCACTCCAGTGTTCTTGCCTGGAGAATCCCAGGGATGGGGGAGCCTGGTGGGCTGCCGTCTATGGGGTCGCACAGAGTCGGGCACGAGTGAAGCAACTTAGCAGCAGCAGCAGCTCTCTCAACACAGCTTCTGCAATAGTCCCATATCCGTCATAGTACTTCTCACTCATGCCGCCTCAGTTACTAAACTGTACACCTCTCAAAGGACTTCTCTTCCTTTTCTATATTTCCAGTGCTAGTTCCTGGTCCACAACATAGTGATTCAGGACGTAAAACAAAGCAGACACCCAATATTTGTGAAATGACTCTCAGAGGTCCTATCTAAACCATCTAAACTCTGTGACTGCAATTATGTAATTCTATGTGCGAGTGCTAAGTCATGTCAGTTGTGTCAGACTCTTTGCAGCCCTATGGACTATAGCCTCTATCCACGGATTCTCCAGGTAAAACATGGGACTGGGTTGCCATACACTCCTCCACGGGATCTTCCTGACCCAGGGATCGAACCTGAGTCTTTATGTCTCCTGCATTGGCAAGCAGTTTCTTTACCACTGGTGCCACCTGGGAAGCCTATATAATTCTATATGTTTGCACAAATGAGGCTAATTTCTTGGTAATCTTCACATTGTCACAATACCTTACACATGACAGAAAATGTAAAGTGCTTGCCACGGGCTCACACAAAGCAGGGACACTGTAGGTCTCTTTCCCATCCCCTCTTCTTAGATATAAGATGCATTTCAAAAATATCTATCATTGCCTTAAAGCTTGCTAAAGCCTTCACCATCTGAAGACTTCTATTATTTAAAATCCACCGACAACTCAGTTCCTCTAGAAAATTGTTCTTTTTAGAAAATTAATTAATCAGTTTAATTGCATGAGCTGAATCTTAGCTGTGGCATGCAGGATCTTTGATCTTCCTGTGGCTTGTTTTCTTTGTTTGTTTGGGTTGTGGCATGTGAACGCTTAGTTGCGGCATGTGGGATCTAGTTCCCTGATCAGGGATCAAACATAGGCCCCATATATTGACAGCACAGAGTTTTAGCCACTAGGCCACCAAGAACCCTAGAAAACTGTTCTTGAACAATCCTACTAGGGAATTCCCTGGTGGTCCAGGGGTTAGAACTCTGTGCTTTCACTGCTGGGGCCTGGGGTGGATCCCTGACCAGGGAACTAAGATCCTACAGTCTGTGAGTGGCCTGGCCAAAAGATTAAATAATTAAAAATTAAAATTAAAAAAAAAAATAAACAAGAAATAACCCTACCAAACATACATGACCTCTGAATCATCTCCCCTCCTCAGCATTCATGAAGAATGGTATTAAACTTTATTAATTTATGCTCACTGATAATGTGATTCTGATACTGTTCATTAGTATTATCTATGTCCACATTTTGTTCCCCCAACTATGTAAAAACTTCAGAGTAAGACTCATATCCTCTATTTCTTTTGTGTCCTATCTCTTTAGAGAAACTGATACTATGATACCCTCAATAAATATTCCTGACAGGCCAAATATTGACTGACAGAAGCAGCTGGATAATATATCCCATGTTATCTTCTCGGTGAAAAACACTAAGTAAATCCATCAGTGTTGTTATTGCTCCAGGGTGTGAATAATATAATTGCTCCTGTTGATTGAATACCATCTTTACACATTATACTATACTTTCTAAACAAACATGGCTTTAAATTGCCACATAAATGCCCTAGACTTCCAAGTTTATCTCTCTAGCCTGAACCGCATTTTTGAGCTCCAGACTATTTTGACTTAGATCCTTCATGGACTTTTTAAACTCAACATTTCCAATATTACATTACTCTTAAAAGACTCCTTATCACTGACTTCTATACACACTTCCAACCCCCACCCCACCCTGACTCTACCATATATCTAGCTATTCCTCCATCATCTTTACCAGCTCATCATTCTCCAACTGGCCATTAGGTATTGCAGTTACTCAAGGCTGGGGCTTCCTTGGTGGCTCAGACAATAAAGAATCTGCCTGCAATGCAGGATATCCGGGTTTGATCCCTGGGTCGGGAAGATGCCCTGGAGGAGAGAATAGCAAACCACTCCAGTATTCTTTGGAGAATCCCATGGACAGAGGAACCTGGAGGGCTACAGTCCATAGGGTTGCAAAGAGTCAGACACAACTAAAGTGACTTAGCACGCATGGACACACACAAGCCTGAGTTCTGGGTTCTCTCTCTCTTTAGCTTGGACTTAACTAATATTATATTTTCAGCCCAGGATGCTCCATATATTCACCTCTTCAGTATCTCCTGTTGGAGGTCTCTGAGGCCTCTGCATACTCAATATTTTGCTACCAAGCAACTCACTCTCTCCCCTGTCCTTTCACTTTGCCCTAGAGCAACAACAAACTGACCCTCTTCCAGTGATCCTTGCCTCAGTGAATCCATCCAGTCATGTAACCAGGAACCTAGGAATTAGCTTTGACATCTCCCTTTCCTCAGTCCTTTTACTGAATCTATCACCAAGTTCTATCCCTTTCATCACTTCAGTATGTCTCAAATCCATCCACTTCTGTCCATTCCCATGGCCTTTACTCTAGACCAACTGCCACTATTTTGCAATAGTGTACTCACACCCACTTTTGTCCTATTTCATTATCTAAGCCACAGGCAGAATGACCATTTTGAAATATACCTCACTATATTAAACACAGCTTAACACTGGCTTCATGTTGCTCTAGGGGTAATGTCAAGACTCCTAAAGTGGCTATAAGGCTGCCAGTGGCTATAAGACTTCATCTATTTCTCTATCTCATCTTACATCACAAATATACTAGTTTTCCCCACTCCAGCCTCAATGGCTTTATTCTACAATTCAAGCCAATAATTCTGTTCTTGTAAGCCAGTGAATTTCATTGGCAGATATGTTTTATTTTAGGCAAAGCAAGCTCTTTACAGTTCTTCTGTTTAGCAGCTCCCTTTATTATCTTACCAGGGAAGGAAATGGCAACCCACCCCAGTACTCTTGCCTGGAAAATCCCATGGATGGAGGAGCCTGGTAGGCTGCAGTCCATGGGGTCGCTGAGAGTCAGACACAACTGAACGACATTACTTTCATTTTTCAGTTTCATGCACTGGAGAAGGAAATGGCAACCCACTCCAGTGTTCTTGCCTGGAGAATCCCAGGGATGGGGGAGCCTTGTGGGCTGCCATCTATGGGGTCACACAGAGTTGGACACGACTGAAGCGACTTAGCATCAGTAGCAGCAGCATACTTTATATATATATAAAAGAAAATGTGTTTAATTTTATGTGAAGTTGCATAGTATCTAAAATATTTTAAATTTTGTTTATGGATACATTCTACTAAACACACAAATATCATGTTGCATGAGTGCCAAGTTGCTTCAGTCATGTCTAATTCTTTGCGACCCTTTGGACTGGAGCCCAGCAGTCTACTCTGTCCAAGGGATTTTTCAGGCAAGGATACTGGGGTGGGTTGCCACGCCCTCCTCCAGGGTATCTTTCCGACCCAGGGATGGATCCCAGATCTCCTTCAGCTCCTGCATCGCAGGTGAATTCTTTACTGCTAAGACACCGGGGAAGCCCAGATTATATGTTATATATGGATAAATTATGTTGTCATTGTAGTTCAGTCGCTAAGTCATTTGTGACTCCATGGACTACAGCACAACAGGCTTCCCTGTCCTTCACTATCTCCCAGAGTTTGCTCAAACTTGTGTCTTTTAAGTCAGTGATGCTATTCAACTATCTTATCCATGGAAATTATATATGACTCCAAAGTTATTTAAGTTATAAGGCATTTCTGATATATGATGCTTATTCCTGGTAAAAATAACTAAATAAAAGTTAATGATCTGTGGTCTAAAAGAGGCTGCTTAACGGAAGACTTAAAAAGATAACTAAGGTTCATGACAATGTTTGTTAAAATGGGGCCTCCTCTGGAAGTTTTAGAGCCCATGCTCCATGACAAGAGAAGCTACTGCAATGAGAAGCTATTACACCGCAGCTAGAGAGTAGCCCGGCTGGCCACAACTAGAGAAAGCCCCCCTGCAGCAAGGAAGAGGCTGTTCCCCACAAGGAAGACCCAGTGCAGCCAGAAAAAATAGGGGCCTCTCTTGGATTTTGGGAAGCTTGGGTTGGGGTGGGCAGTGGGCAGGGATGACCCCCTGTCTGCAGCTGGCTTAACCTTCTCAAACTTGGTGTATGACTGGGTGAAGGTGACCATCCTTCTCAGCACTGTCAACACCATGGTGCACCTAGACCCCTTGGACCCCCACCAGCCTCCCCAGTGTATCACATGCTCTACATTTTTGAGGGGATGCACTTTGACCTTGGCATCAACGATTGGCTATGCAAGTATGTATATGACCACATTGTTGTGGAGCACTCTGCAGTGATCCCAGAGCTGGCGGCCACTGTGGCCACATTTGCCATCACCACTCTGTGGCTTTGTCTTACCATATTGTCTACCTGTGGTCATGCCCTAACTGCTTTGGCCTCAACTTTGAACTCTGGGTACAGAAGCTGGCAGAGTAGGGGCCTCTAATGTGAACTGAAGCCTCACTTTTGGAGCAGATGTTCTGCAGGCTCTGAGCTATCTTTGGGGCCATGAACTTCTGAGCCATCATCGTGTACAACCTTGTAAGCCTGAACAACCTTGAGTTCACAGAGGTGGCCCAGTGCCTGCTACCCACAGGGTTTTCAAAGACCATTCAAGCCATCCTATTTGTCACCTATTGTGGTGTCCAACTGGGGAAGGAGCCAGAACAAACCCTGGCGCAGGAGGAGGAGCAGAAGGACAAAGAGAAGCCGGAGGAAGAGGGAGGGGAAGAAGGAGAGGTCCTGCTCAGCTATTCCCGATTCCAGGTCGAGGCTAGGCCAATGGGCCTGACCCATAGAATAAAAGACTTTTCCACCTCTAAAAAATAAAGAAAAAAATGGAACATTGATTTCTCCCTGTTTCATGAAAAGTTGGGGTATATGTGGGGTTGGGTGAAGCTTTCAAAGAAGACTTTTTAGGTAGTTATTGCTATATTCACTCTATATGATATTCATGTATTATCCATATTTTAAAAAAACCTTTGCCAAACATTTGGCCTTTGGTATTTTGTATATTTTCATCTTTACCGTTTGTGTCGTAATTCCTGTTCCCTGTCTGTGCCTTAAACCTGTCCCTCGTTCTGTTTTCCCTCTTCTGTTAATTCCCCATCAAGTCTCTTAACCACCCTAGCAAAACCTGAAGCAGTTTTGACTTATCCTATGCCTTGCCTTCCATATCTAACTTCTTAGCAAGCACAAAAGATTCTATGTCTTCCATCTATTTTCTTTCTGATCGTGTTTTCATGCTGTCACCAACTCTCTGTCTGGAAGATTGCAAAGGCTTCCTATCTCGATTCTTTACTGTCATATCTGTCAGTGTCTGTCTTCCCAATTATCATGTTCATCTTTTCCAGACTGATTCTTCTAAAACACAGTTGTTACTAGTTTCTCATTAGCCACTGAACTGAGTCTAAACTCTTTAGCTGAAGATTGAAACTGTTCACGATATAACCTTATTTCTCCAATGTTATTGGTCAGTGGTCTGCCATACAAATGTTGGGGAAGCCATGGAGAAGGGGTGAAGGATCTTAAAGCAGGCAAACTGGATAATTCTTTGTTTTTTGAACAAGTTGAGCTTCCTTATGTGTGTGTCTGTGCAACCTGTGTATATATAGGTATGTGTGTTTGCCCTGGCCGATGTTTAGCTGTGTCAAAAGACAGTTCAGTGATCTCCTTCCCAGGTTCAGTTCAGTTCAGTCACTCAGTCCTGTCCGACTCTTTGCTGCACCATGGACTGCAGCACGCCAGGCCTCCCTGTCCATCACCAACTCTCAGAGTCCACTCAAACTCATGCCCATTGAGTCAGGGATGCTATCCAACCATCTCATCCTCTGTCATCCCCTTCTCCTCCTGCCTTCAATCTTTCCCAGCATCAGGGTCTTTTCAAATGAGTCAGTTCTTCACGTCAGGTGGCCAAAGTATTGGAGCTTCAGCTTCAGCATCAGTCCTTCCAATGAATATTCAGGACTTACTTCCTTTAGGATAGACTGGTTGGATCTCCTTGCAGTCCAAGGGACTCTCAAGAGTCTTCTCCAACACCACAGTTCAAAAGCATCAATTCTTCAGCACTCAGCTTTCTTTATAGTCTGGCTTTCACATCCATACATGACTACTGGAAAAACCATAGCTTTGACTAGACAGACCTATGTTGGGAAAGTAATGTCTTTGCTTTCTAATATGCTGTCTAGGTTGGTCATAACTTTTCTTCTAAAGAGTAAACATCTTTTTATTTCATGGCTGCAGTCACCGTCTGCAGTGATTTTGGAGCCCAGAAAAATAAAGTCTGTTGCTGTTTCCACTGTTTCTCCATCTATTTGCCATGAAGTGATGGGACCAGATGCCATGATCTTAGTTTTCTGAATGTTAGATCTAAGCCAACTTTTTCATTCTTCTCTTACACTTTCATCAAGAGGTTCTTTACTTCTTCTTTGCTTTCTGTCACAAGGGTGGCATCATCTGCATATCCTTCCTGGGTGACCTGTGACAAATATGATAGATTTTTCTTCTGTATCCTTACTTTTTATTTGTGTATATTTATTTTACTATTAGGTCCACATTCATCCCGTAAAATAGTATATTAATCTAGGGAAAAGATTAGTTTTTCTTCATTTCTTTAGCCTCTGGCCACCAGTTGTAGATATTCTAGAACTGAAAGTCATAAAAAAGGTTGGTCTTTAAGTAGAGCCATCATTATTTACTATCTATTCAGTGTCAAAGTGAAAAGTGAAAGTGAAGTCGCTCAGTTGTGTCCGACTCTTTTCGACTCCATGGACTGTAAGCCCACCAAGCTCCTCCATCCATGGGATTCTCCAGGCAAGAATACTGGAGTGGGTTGCCATTTCCTTCTCCAGGGGATCTTCCTGACCCAGGGATCGAACCCAGGTCTCCAGCATTGCAGGCAGACACTTACAAAACAGATAATTCCCACCTCCATGGAGCTCACATGCTAGTAGGGGGAAACTGATAATAAAAACATTTTACAGGCTTCCCTGGTGGCTCAGTGGTAATGAATTCACTTGCCAATGTAGCAGACATGGGTTTAATCCCTGGTCCAGAAAGATCCTACATGTTGCAGAGTAGCTAAGCCCGTGAACCACAACTACTGTGTCTCGGCTCTTATTGCTGTTCAGTTGCCAAGTTGTGTCCGGCTCTCTGTGACCCCATAAACTACAGCATGCCAGGCTTCCCTGTATTTCACTATCTCCCTGAGTTAGCTCAAACTCATGTCCACTGAGTCAGTGATACCGTCAAACATCTTATCCTCTGTCGCTCCCTTCTCCTCTTGCCTACAATCTTTCACAGCATCAGGGTCTTTTCTGGTGAATTGGCTCTTCGCATCAGGTGGCCAAAGTATTGGAGCTTCAGCTTCAGAATCAGTCTTTCCAATGAATATTCAGGGATGATTTCCTGTAGGATTGACTGGTTTGATTTCCTTGCTATCCAAGGGACTCTCAAGAGTCATCTCCAGGACCACAGTTTGAAAGTATTAATTTTGGGAGGCTCGGCCTTTTTTATGGCCCAACTCTCACATCTATACATGACTACTGGAAAAACCAGTAGTGCTCTGGAAGAAAGTGAAAATGTTAGTCGCTCAGTCATGTCCGACTCTTTGCAACCCCATGGACTGTAGCCTGCCAGGCTCCTCTATCCAAGGGATTCCCCAGGAAAGAATACTGGAATGGGTTGCCATTCCCTTCTCCAGGGGATCTTCCTGACCCAGGAATTGAACTGGGGTCTCCTGCATTGCAGGCGATTCTTTACCAGCTGAGTTAAGAGGGGAATCCAATATATATATTTAATTAGCACTGATAAGTACCATGAAAAAAAACTAAGGGGGAGAAAAAAGAAGACAAAAGAGACAATGAGCTTCTGTTCCCTTCTTTCCTTCTGTTTTCCTCCTCCCTCCCTCTTTTCTCTCCCGCTCCTCCTCTCTTTGCACAGGGGCCCTGGCCATGAGATCAGACCCCCAGGGTTCAGTGCCACCTGCAGGCCACTGACCAGGCTGAAGGACACCAAACTGGGAGGATCAGTTCTAAGGCAAGAGGGCCACATTAGTGATTTAATTTAGCAAGAAGGCTGTGGGCTTCAGCGCTTGAAAATATCTAGTCACCTTGGTCCTAGGGCAGCCCTGCTGGACCACTGCCCCTCGGGGCCCAGTGTCCTCACCTGTAAAAGAGGCACAAGAGCCACTGGTTCTCGCCCTGTCTCCTGCCTGCCCCTCCGCTCTCCCTCTCAGGCCCCAGGAGACTTGGCTCTTGGCTCCTGGCCTGAGGGCAAGCACCTAAGACTGAGTTCCTGGTGTTGCCTTGCTGAGGCCCACAGAGCATATCTTACTCCTGGAGAGATGGGCATGGGTGGGAGGAACTGCTTCAAATTATGAAGAGTCTCCAAGCTCAGGGGAGGAGGGTATATTTATCAAATAAGCCACAGAGCTGGGCTTCCAGGCCAGGCACCCACCTTCCAGGAGTCACTGGGTCACCACTGCAGTGACCTCCGCATGCTCCCCTCCCCCACACCTCAGGGAAGCAGCAGAGCTTTGAAGAAGGCTTTCAAGGACCCTCAAGAGCTCCTCATCCTGCAGTTTTCCATCACCCCTGCTCCAGTGGTCTGTCTGTACCCAGTGAACTCTCTTTGATCACCCCAGAGCAAGACTCCAGCCTCCATGACCTTCTCTGAGTTCCTAAGGGCAAAACAGTTGGGAATCAAAGGAGAAGCAGCCAGGAAACCACCTGAGGCAAGATTAAAGGGATCCAAGAGGTTCATCAAGATTAAGGAGATCCAGCCACCACTGCACACACCCTAATCTTGTCAGCAACCTCACCCCTTTGAAACTTTGCAGAAGAAGGAATGAAGACTGTTACTGCCTTGATCCTTATCACATACCCTTGCCTGACTATATAATCTCTACCTAGGCTTCCATGGTGGCTCAAAAAGTAAAGGATCCTCCTGCAGTGTAGGAGACCCTGGTTCGGTCCCTGCGTTGGGAAGGTCCCCTGGAGAAGGGCATAGCAACCCACTCCAGTATTCTTGCCTGGAGAATCCCCATGGACACAGGAGCCTGGTGGGCTACAGCATAGGGTCACTAAGAGCTGGACGTGACTGAGCAACTGACACATATTCTCACCAGGGATGGAGGCACAGTTCTTGAAGCACTAGCCTACTATGTTCCCCCTTTACTTGGAAAAGTAATAAAGCCACTCTTTCCTTTTCGTCTTAAAAAAGGAAAAGAGAATGAGTTTTGTTAGGGGTGAGGGTGAAGTGGGTAATAATTTTAAATATTACAGTCAGGAAAAGCCTCCTTAAGAAGCTAGCTGTTCAGTCTCCCAGTCGTGTCCAACTCTTTGCGACCCAATGGACTGCAGCACGCCAGGCCTCTATGTCCCTCACCATCTTCCAGAGTTTGCCCAAGTTCATGGCCATTGCACCAGTGATGCCATCCAGCCATCTCATGCTCTGATGCCCTCTTTTCCTTCTGCCCTCAATTTTTTCCAGCATTACTCCCTAATGAGTGGCTGTTTGCATCAGGTGACCAAAATACTGGAGCTTTAGCTTCAGCATCAGTCCTTCCAACTTCCCTGGTGGCTCAGGTGGTAAAACATCTGCCTACGATGCTGGAGACCCGGGTTCCATCCTTGAGTTGGGAAGATCCCCTGTAGAAGGAAATGGCAACCCACTCCAGTACTCTTGCCTAGAAAATCCCATGGACGGAGGAGCCTAGTAGGCTGCAGTCCATGGGGCTGCAAAGAGTCGGACACAACTGAGCAACTTCACTTTTTTACTTAGCTTCAGCATCAGTCCTTCCAATGAGTATTCAGGGTTGATTTCCTTTAAGATTGACTGGTTTATCTCCTTGCTGTCCAAAGGATTCTCATGAGGCTTCTCCAGCACCACAATTCGAAAGCATCAATTCTTTGGCGCTCTGACTTCTGTACAGTCCAACTGTCACATCCATACATGACCACAGGAAAAACCATAGCTTTGATTAGGCGGACCTTAGTCGGCAAAGTAATGTCTCTGCTTTTGAATATACTATCTAGGTTGGTCATAACTTTTCTTCCAAGAAGTAAGCGTCTTTTAATTTCATGACAAGCTTACATATGTATAAAATCTGAAGCAGGAGATTGGAGGAAGTTACATGGAATATCTAGGGGTAAAGAAGTACAGGTAGAAAGAACACCTTGTGCAAAGCCCTGGGAGAAGCATGCCAGGTATTTATGAGGAACAAAGAAGCCAGTGTAACTGAAGGAAGTTCTAGGCATTGAGGTCAGAGACATAACAGTAAACCATTGTAGGAATTCCCCAAGTGATATGGGAAGCCATCAGAGGGTTTTGGGATAAGATGTGACAAGATATGCTTTAGGCTTTAAAAAACTGATTCGATTGCCATCTTGGGAATAGACAGTAGGAAACAATAGAAAGTAGGGAGATTATTTAGGAAATTAGTCAAGCTTTATGGACTGACAATGGAGTTGTGATTTAATGAAATGAGGAAAGGTTGCAGGTGTAGCATGTTTTCGAAGAAAGATGAGGAATTTAGTTTTGAATATGGCAAATAGATGTGCTTCCCTGGTGTCTCAGTCAGTAAAGAACCTGCGGGCAATGCAAGAGATCTGCAATGCAGGAGACCTGGGTTGGATCCCTGGGTCAGGAAGATCCCCTGGAGAAGGAGAGGGCAACACACTTCAGTATTCTGGCCTGGGAAATCCCATAGACAGAGGAGCCTGGCAGGCTACAGTGCATAGGGTCTCGAGTTGGACATGACTTAGTGTTAAACCACCACCAGTGGCAAATAGATGCCAATTAGATAAGCAAGTGGTGAAATGCGAAATATGAATCAATACAGTTGGAGAATGAGTGGGAAGGGCTGGAGATTGGGAGTCATCAACCAGAAAAAGTAAAAGTTAGTCACACAGTCATGTCCGACTCTTTGGGATTCCATGGATTCCAGCGCAGCCTGTCCCACTCCTCTGTCCATGGATTTCTCCAGGCAAGAGTACTGGAGTGGGTTGTCATTTCCTTCTCCAGGGATCTCACCAACCTGGGGATCGAACCCAGGTCTCTCACATTGCAGGTAGATTCTTTATCAGCTGAACCACAAGGGAAGCCCCATGAATCTTTAATGCTATTTAAAACTCTTATGGTGGTGCGTTAGTGTCCAACTCTTGCAATGCCATGGACTGTAGCCCACCAGGCTCCTCTGTCCATGGGATTTTCCCGGCAAGAATAATTTAAAACTCTAAGGTTGGGTAAGATCTCTGAGAGTTGCGTGTAGTAACATCTGTAGGTTGAGTAGTTTAATAGAGTAGCCAGCTGAGTAGAGAAGAAATAATTGGCTATTTAAAGTCACTAGACTTGTCAGTTATCATGTGTATAAACTTTCCATCTTGGACCTGGACTCAGTTTTGGAGTTGAGGGCCATTATGTGATAATTTACATCTATAAGGTATGTTTCATTTGAAATGGAAATAGATGAGAAGAGATACCAGTACAGCTTACAGGACAGAAAAAAGAAAAAAAACCACGTTAGGACTAGGAACCAGACAATTTTGCCAGTTATTTAATAAGAAAGCATAGATCTTTCTCTTTTTTGATATATAAAAAAATCTTATGGAAGTTTTTCTTGTACTTTTTAATTGTAATAAAACATACTTCACCAAAAATTTACCATTTTAACCATTTTTAAGTGTACAATTCAGTAGCATTAATTATAACCACAATGTTCTGCAACCATCCACACTTTCAGGGCCTTTAAATTCTTCACATTAGACAGGCAAATTATAAATAATGATAGTATTTTCTGGTGGAAATTGAGTATTAGAAAGACGGGAAAAAGCAAGTTTGAAATCTGAACTCTTCATTAGTGATAAATGTTCGCTAGAAAGACTTTGCCGAGGCTTATCCATAGAAAGAGAAAAGGGGAACCAGTGTCAAAAATAGGAAAGGTTGGAGTAAATACTAACAAAAATCTTAATAGATACTTTCTGAGAGGATAGAAGTTCAGAACAACTTTGGTCACAGTGAATAGGAATAAATTTTGGTCAACTTAAAGTTGATGAGGGATGCTCAGGAAGAGAATAGTGCCGGGTAAGGGGTGGTTTAAAAAGACAGTCTATAATGCAGTGGGACCGGGGAGAAGAAACTTGGAAGTTCCTGGGAGTTTAGGAGTTGGTGGGGAATAGGGCGGAAATCCAGAGCAAAGCAGAAGGCACAGATTCAGAAAGTCCTGGCAAAGCAGAAGTATTTGTGTAATTCCTAGGGCCCCAAAGAAAGATCTTGCTTTAGCAATTATTTCTTTGGCAGAGCTGATGGGAATGGAATTGAGCGACTGAACTGAACTGAACTGAACTGAACTGAGGGGGTTGATGCTGCTGCTGCTAAGTCACTTCAGTCGTGTCCGATTCTGTGCGATCCCATAGACGGCAGCCCACCAGGCTCCGCCATCCCTGGGATTCTCCAGGCAAGAACACTGGAGTGGGTTGCCATTTCCTTCTCCAATGCATGAAAGTGAAAAGTGAAAGTGAAGTCGCTCAGTCGTGTCCGACCCTCAGCGACCCCATGGACTGCAGCCTTCCAGGCTCCTCCGTCCATGGGATTTTCCAGGCAAGAGTACTGGAATGGGGTGCCATTGCCTTCTCCTAGTACGGGGTTAGGGAGGCAGAAACTGAGGCTCATTGAGAAGTTCAGAGAAGGCAGAACTGCTGTGGTGAGAAACAGTGTGCAATGTGAGTACAATTTCATAAGTTCCTGGAAAGAGTGAAGAACCGAAATTTGGTTCTGAAGAGGTTCATTTTAGGGAGTTCAGAAGGCAGCCCGATGGACGGTTACAGGACGGGAGAGAGCTTTCTGAGGCGGCGGGTTTGGAAAGGATCTTGTCCCCTGGCCATACTTCCCTTCTGTCTGTAACAGAAGAGGCCTGTAAAGCGAAGCCAGAAGTAGGGATGTGGGGTGAAGCTGGGTGAAGGGGCGGCGTCCTGCCGGGGCGACTCCCCCAGCGGGCCTGGACCCAGGCCCCGCCCCTGGTTACGCCATCAGCCCGCGCCGCGCGGTGCTGCCCGTGGTGTCCCGCCCCGCCCGCGCGGCGGTCGGTGCCCTGTCACTGCCTGCTCTGTCCACGGCTAGGGCCCTTGGGTTGTAAATTGACGACCAAAGCTCCCGACGCGGCCCTGGTCCTGATGGCGGCGGCGGCGGCGGCCCTGGCAGCCGCCGAGCCACCTCCCGCGATGCCGCAGGCGGCAGGAGCCGGAAGGCCCGCCGCCCGCCGAGACTTCTACTGGCTGCGCTCCTTCCTGGCTGGAGGTGGGTGTCCCCCTGGGGGACCTGGCCGCGCGCGGAGTGGCCAGGGCGGGATCCCGGGCAGATCGGGTGTAAGCGGCAGAGATGACATTCTTCGACTCTGGCTGCTCCAGTGCCCAGCCAGATGTTTGCCCGACCTGCTGTAATCTCTTTCTAATAATCACTGGACTAGTGACAGCAGGATTCTGGGGAGAAACGGCCTCGAGGATAGGCTGGGGATGTGGAAGGGCATAAGCAGGCACCCATTCTTCAAGGTTGGATAGTAGCGAAAAGAGGGGAGTCCCATAAAGGACCCCTGGATTTCAGTGACACATGCGGGGCACTCCTTTCTTTTATAGAGACTGCGCACGATCGAGTGTAGAATTGGATTTTGCTGTTTGCTTAAAAGAAAGCAAAAAAAAAAAAAAGCAAATACTGGAAGACAGCTGTTTAAGAATGACTGGGAAATTGTGCAAAACTGTCTACAACCAAAACTGGTTCCGGTGGTTCTAGCAAACTGTGCAATAGCTACTTGACATGTAGCTGGTGCAGCCCTACTGTTGGTGTGACTGTTGGGCCGGAAGTTTCATGTTATCTCTCAGAAATGTCTTCTGCTTTCCCATAAAGAGATGTTTCAGTCTCTACCCTCTCTTAATTGGCTGGGTTGTCATCACTTTATTTAAGGCTGGGACTTTTTAAAATTCCACATTATAAGCACTTGTAGAAAGATATATGTGCATTGCAGTAGTATTAAGAATTATTTTGTTCTGCTGATAAAAACGGAGAAGGCAATGGCAACCCACTCCAGTACTCTTGCCTGGAAAATCCCATGGACGGAGGAGCCTGGTAGGCTGCAGTCCATGGGGTCGCGAGAGTCGGAACGACTGAGCGACTTTACTTTCACTTTTCACTTTCATGCACTGGAGAAGGAAATGGCAACCCACTCCAGTGTTCTTGCCTGGAGAATCCCAGGGACGGGGTGCCTGGTGGGCTGCCATCTATGGGGTCGCACAAAGTCAGACACGGGACTAAAGCGACTTAGCAGCAGCAGCAGCTAATTAAAAGGTCATTATTTATGCAAGGAAATATTTGAATGCCTGCTCTGTTTCTGTTACAAGCTCAGTGTACATCAGGGAACAAAACAAGGATCCTAGAGTTTATATTGGCTGGGGACTTGTGGTGAGAAAGACAATGAACAACATGAAGAAAATAAGTTGTACGGTATATTAGAGATGACGAATGAAATGGGAAGAAGTAAAAAGGATAATGGGCCAAAGAAATGGAGAAGCTAACTGGTACAGTATTAAATAGGATAATTTGTGGTACATCTCACTGAGAGAATGACACAAGCAAACTTGAAAAGGGGAGGGAGTTTAGCAAGTTGATTTCTAAGGTGGAGCATTCCAGGTGGAGAGAAAAGCTAAAGCAAAATCTTCAAAGTCAAGGAGGGCCTTGTCATTCAAAGACCATCAGTGAAACTTGTGCAAATGGAGCCAAGTGGTATTGATGGGGGATGGAGTTTAGAAAGTTAAAGGGGACAGGAAGTTAAGGGTCTTGCAAACCATTGTAAAGATTCTGATTTTTACTGGAGTGAAGTAAGGAGCTATTACAGGTCTGTAGTAGAGAGGTGACCTGATATGACATATTTCCAAAGGATCACTTTGGCTGCTCTGTGGAGAATAACTGTAGGGATGTAAATACGGGAGATGGGAGGGCCAGTTTGGTGGTTTTTACAATAATTCAGATGTTAGATGATGGGTACTTGAATCAGGTTAGTAGCAGGGGAGATGGTGAAAAATTATGATAATCTGAATATGAAAAGAATACATGGTTTTCTGACAGGTTAGAGATAGGGTAAGGAAGAGAAGTCAAGGGGGACTAATTTTGGTCTGAACACCTGAAAGGATGAAGTTGAAACAGGCAGCCTGTAGTTGGAACAGCTTTCATGATAGTGGTGGGGACAGATCAGGAATTCAGTTTTGGGCATGTTATATTTTGTGATGTTGACACTGGAGTAGAGTCTTGGTAACATGTAGGCCAGGTTAGCAACTAGGACTCTCGTATGCTACTGATGGTAATGCAATTGGTACAGTCACTTTGGAGAACTGGCTGTGTGGTTACCTATGGACATTTGTTTACCTGCAGTTGATCCAGCTATGATCCACCAGTTCCACTCTGAGGTCTATACCCAACATATGTATTTACGTTCTTATTTTTGGTATTCATACTATCCCTAAGACAGAAGCAACCCACATGTCCATCAGTGTTAGAATATATAACTGAAATATGGTATTATCTTAGAGTGAAATGCTAATAACACTGAAAATGAGTAAATTCCTGCCACACCAACAATGTGTATGAATCTCACAAGTGTAATAACGAACAGGAGGAAGCCAGATACACTCACTTCATACTGTGTGATTGTATTTGTATAAAGCTCAGAAACAGCCAAAGCTAAATTCATATTGTTGGAACTTAGAGGACATTTGGTTGTCTCTGAGAAGCAACAAATAGTGATTTGAGTATAAGAGAGGGACTTTTGGGAGACTGGTAATGTTCCATTTGTTTGATTTGGGTGACCTTTCTGTGGATCAAGGAAGTAAGATCGCATGTACTGAGACTAAGAGTTCTCATGCTGCAATGAAGATCCCCTGTGTGGGACAGCCAAATAAATAAATAAATATTAAAAAAGGAGTACTTACCTCAGAATGTAATTGTAATGATTAAATTAAAAAGTACCTGTAAAAGCCTAGGCACAGTGCCTGCTGTTGAATCTCTTAACCTAGTAACTCGTACAAAGGAAAGCATACTTGTTTTTTTACTGATGATTAGCAATGGTCTTTGGCAAATATCTCAAGTTTAGTTGCTTAAAATGAAGATAAAGCCTACTTGACCTAACTCAGTGGACTTTTGTAATGATTAATCGAACCATAAAGTAATAAGATGAGCAAGATATTATAAAAGAAACTACTTATTCAGCAGATTCTAAATAATTTTTATATGGTTAATTCATAATGACTGGGAAGATAACAAACTATTCTGAAACCAAATATACCCCAATGCAAATTATTTTTAGTTTATCCTCAATTTTGCGTGACCATGACTGTTATTTCCATCAGTTCAGATAAGAGAAGCTTGATATAGAAGTTTACATGTGGATTTAATATTTGAGTACAAATAGGCAACTTATTTCTGGATATCTCAGAATATGGGTTTTAGCACCAGTTACATGCTGAGCTATTAAGTAAATGTGTGTGTATTTTAAAAGACTTTGTCTTACATTTAAAAAAAATTTGTAAAGATTGCATTCATTCATTCATTGAGTAAATAGGTGTTGAGTACCTGTTGAATGCCAGCCCCTGAACTAGTCTCTGGGGATGTGGTAGTGAAGCAACCCACGAAATTCCAGTACTCTTTTATCTTTCTTAACAAATATGTGATGATGAACATAATCATAGAAAAGACACCAAAGACATTTTTGTCCACCTTTTTATAATAGTAAAAACTCATTTGGTTGAGTGCTTGCTACATAAAAGCTACTTCACAAAAGTTTCTTAGTCTGTTCAGGCTTCTATAACAAATATACTATAATCTGGGAAACTCATAAGAAAAAACTTTCTCCAAGTTCTTGAAACCAGGAAGTCCAAGGTCATGGTGCCAGCAGGTATCTGCGGAGACCCTGCTTCATCATAGCTGTCAACTTCTCACTGTGTTTTTACATGGTGCAATGGGCCAACGATATCTCTGAGGCCTATTTTTTTGGGGGATGGTGCTTGTGCGATCCTAGTTCCCTGACCTGGGATGGAACCTCTGCTTCTCTCAGAGGGAGCACAGAGCCTTAACCACTGGACAACCAGGAAAGTCTCTCTGGGGCCTCTGTTATAAGGGCATTAATTCCATTAATGAGTATCCTAATTACCTCCTCTAATACCACCTCCCACCTCTAAATACCATCACTAGGAATTAGTTTTCAACATACAAATTTTCAGTTCAGTTCAGTTTAGTCGCTCATTCATGTCTGACTCTTTGTGACCCCATGGACTGCAGCACAGCAGGCTTCCCTGTCCATTATCAACTCCCAGAACCTACTCAAACTCATGTTCATTGTGTTGGTGATGCCATCCAACCATCTCATCCTCTGTTGTTCCCTTTTCCTCCTGCCCTCAATCTTTCCCAGCATCAGGATCTTTTCAAATGAGTCAGCTTTTCGCATCAGGTGGCCAAAGTATTGGAGTTTCAGCTTCAGGATCAGTCCTTCCAATGAACGTTCAGGACTGGCTTCCTTTAGGATTGACTGGTTGGATTTCCTTGCAGTCCCAGGGACTCTCCAAGAGTCTTCTCCAACACCACAGTTCTAAAGCATCAATTCTTTGGCGCTCCACTTGCTTTATAGTCCAACTCTAACATCCATACATGACAGCTTGAAAAAGCATAGCCTTGACTAGACGGACTTTGTTGCCAAAGTAATGTCTCTGCTTTTAATATGCTGTCTAGGTTGGTCATAACTTTTCTTCCAAGGACCAAGTGTCTTTTAATTTCATGGCTGCAGTCACCATCTGCAGTGATTTTGGAGCCCCCCAAAACAAAGACTCTGTTTCCCTTGTTTCCCCATCTATTTGCCATGAAGTGATGGGGCTGGATGCCATGATCTTATTTTTCTGAATGTTGAGCTTTAAGCCAACTTTTTCACTCTCCTCTTTCACCTTCATCAAAGGCTCTTTAGTTCTTCACTTTCTGCCATAAGGGTAGTGCCACCTGCGTATCTGAGGTTATTGATATTTTGGCAATCTTAATTCCAGCTTGTGCTTCATCCAGCCTGGCATTTTGCATGATGTACTCTGCATATAAGTGAAATAAGCAGGGTGACAGTATACAGCCTGGATGTACTCCTTTCCTGATTTGGAATTTCGGGGAACACAAACTGTATACAGCAAAAAGTCTGTATATATTATCACCTTAGAAGCATGCCAAGCTAGTAGGGCTGAACTGGATTCTGATTTATGTTAAAGCCCATGTATGTACTTTACTCTCATCAACATGTCTGCACAGTGGCATGTGGTAGGGACAAAGTACATAATTGCTGGATGACTGAATGTAGTAGTGAAGGGACCCACAAAGTTCCAGTACTCTTGCATCTTGCTTAACAAATATACAGTCATGAAGAGCTGAACGTAATCTTAGAAAAGACACCAAGGACTTTTTGTCTACCTTTTTATAATAGTAATAACTCATTTGGTTGAGTGGTTATTGCATGTAAGGTACTTCACAAAAATGTCTCAGTCTGTTCAGCCCTCTGTAACAAAGTACTATAATCTGGATAACTTGTAAGAATAAACTTCTTGTGCTGTAAGTGAATAACTGAATTTTATGTGTAAAATTTGGTTATTTCTATGAGAAGTCATCCAGAAGAAGATGTTTCAGAGTCTTGTAGCTATGTAAATACCTCCAAGTGTCTGTCCCATCACCACATTTAGCAAGATTCCAGTGTTCATCAGCAATTAGGGGGCAGATTTACACTCTTTAAACTTATTTTCAAGCCTGACATGCTCAATTATTAAGTTATAGAGAATGGGAGCCAATCGTCTTCATGTCTCCGCTTCTGGGCAGTTCAATTTGTGGAGATCAAATGAGAGATTAGAGTTTGCTAGCTGAATCAGTTCAGTTCATTTGCTTAGTCGTGTCTGACTCTTTGTGACCCTGTGGACTGCAGCACGCCAGGCTTCCCTGTCAATCACCAACTCCCAGAGTTCACTCGAACTCATGTCCATTGAGTCGGTGATGCCATCCAACCATCTCATCTTCTGTCTTCCCTTTCTCCTCCAGCCTTCAATCTTTCCCAGCATCAGACTCTTCAATGAGTCAGTTCTTCACATCAGTTCAATTGTGTCTGAATTTATTTATTTTTTATTTATTAGCCAAATTTATGTATGTATTATTTGTTTATTAGCCAAATAAATTTAATCATGATTTCTATTTGGAAAGAAATGGTATGCCATGTCTTCCTGATCTTTTCAAATTTTGTAGGTATTGCTGGATGCTGTGCCAAAACAACAGTTGCTCCCTTGGATCGAGTAAAGGTTTTGTTACAAGCTCACAACCACCATTATAGACATTTGGGTGAGTTGACAGATGCTGAAGATAAAAATGAAAATGTTATCCATTTGCTGGCTTGGTTTCTAGTTGTGAATTATAGTGGAAAGAGGACACAAAAGGGAGTTCAAGTTTGGAGGCAAATTTACAGGAGATGTAGCTGTTACCATTTTAATATTTTCATTTGCGATAGTGGTTATGTAGTTATCATTTTAGGGTACTAATGTACTCTGAACTAAAATCTTTGAATCATTGAAGTAAGTACTACATATTTGTTTATTGAGATTAACAAATCACATCCTTAACAGACACACGCTTAACAGACAAACAGCTTAGTTTGATTAANCTCTTTTGCAATCATAAAAATTATAAAAGTATTAACTGACTAGGAAGGATGTTCGTAATAGTTAAATGAAAAAATATTGCAAATGATTTAATGACATTGCATTTTATCTAAGTAAATGTCTGTTTAGAGAAAATGCTAGAAGGAGAAATATGAACATTAAGTGCTTAATTTTCAATGGTGAGATTATAGGTAATTGTTTTTCTCTAAACTTATTTGTAACACATATTGAACATATATTAACTTTTAAATTAGAGAGCAAAAGATTTAAAACAAAAAAATTAATATGGACAGACACCAAGAAAAAAGTTAGGTCAAGGCAACTAACTCAACACTCCATTGCTTTTGCAGTTTTATGCTTCAATGATGCATGCTCTGCATGATCTACCCATCATTTTATAAGGATATTTAACAGAGTGAATAATTCAGTTATTTTAACAATTGGGTTTTTAAAATGTGATTTTATTTTTATTTATTGTGGCTCATTTTATTGTCAGTAAGTAAATCTGCTCTTTAAATTGAAAGAAAAATATCGCTAATATCTCTGTGTCCAGGAATGAATTTATTATCTTTACAGTGTACTGCTCACTCAGGTATAGAATCAGATCTTTGAAATTATTGAGAGACTATATATAAAACTGGAAAGGAAGAAAATGATTTTCTTTTGTTGTCTAAATTGAGAATGAAGGGAGTTATATTGCTCAGTATCTGGGGGTGTTTAACAATGACCCACCATATGAATGTCTGAGCAGTGTTGTTTTATTCCTTTAAACTTCTCCCCATGCTGATGTATGTTGTTTTGTTTCCTGATTTGTAATCATTAGGTTACATATTCACATTAGATTTCACGCTCTACAGGGCTGCATGCCATGGGTTGCAGTGTACCCTACAAGGCATTCAGAATTGGAAATAGAATTCCTGGAATGCAGGAACGAACATATTGGTGTACTTCCATGTAGCTTTGAAATATACAACCCCCCTCCAAAAAAAGTATTAGTGGCTTTTTAATTTATTTGAAAAATGTTGGGCATTGTATTCTAGATGCCTCCCTTTGTACATGCATAAAGTAGTTTTTAAGCTTTGCTTAAATGTAAAAGCAAACATTATTTTTCACAAAGATGAAAAAGATACTCTATTGATTATGACTTCCACTTTAGCTTCTTTTAAAAAGTGTATAGCGTTACTTCCAAGGCATCAAAAACTTCTTTTCATTTTGAATCAAAATCATTCTGACCAAATGAAAAACAAGGGTTGTAATTAGGATTTCTTCTTCCCCAATTTGCAATAAGTATAAGGAATTTTTTTCCTATAATATATTGAAAATCTTTGACCTCCATTTAACTTTTTATAACCAAAGTGATATAAAAATAGGGAATTGAATCATAATAGGCTTATTTAAAAATCCTCTTAATTTTGTTATCTTTATGTTTTATTTTTATTTTTTGAATGTATAATATTTTCACAAGTTCATAATTCATAAAGTATAAAAGCAAATGTCTTTCTCCCTCTCTATCTCTTCATTAGAATTAAGCATTTTTACAGTTTTCTTCCATTTCCCTTCAGAGGTTATGTGTACATACACAAGCATATGCTTATATTTTATCAAATGTTCCTTGCAATTCTAGCTTGATAGAAATAAGAAGGATATAGAAAAGGATCTAAATAACACACAAGCTTGATATAACATAGACACAGAAGACTTTGCACCCTACAGAGAATATATATTCTTTCCAAATATGCTTATAACACATGCAAAAATTGGTTCAATGTTATACCATAAAAAAAAATCTCAATTTCCCAAAGTAGTAATAGTACAGACTATAGGTTGAAGGAGAAAAACAGTGTAATTATATCAAGGGATATTTAAATGCCATTTGAAAACATTCAACATCCAGTGTTTGTTTTTTTCCCCTAGGTGAGATTTTTGTGAAAAGCATATGGCTAGACTTGGCCTTTTAACAGAATTTGAGAGTCTTTGGCTTTTAACAGAAGAAATTATATAATTTAGATTTCTTTTTCAATTATAGATTTATGTTTTCTGTTCATTGTGCTTTTCTTGTGTCTTCCCCAGCCACCCTCCCTTGCTCTTTGTTTCCTGGTTTCCTTTTTTTGAAAGTACTTTATCTATTTCACGTCTACTAGTTATTTCTCTTTAAATATTTGTAACAAAGAGTCTTAGAGAATAATTTAATAAACATATTTGGAGCCACACAGAACTTCGGAAATAATCAGTCTCAGTACAGTTGAAACCTCCTCTATGTTTCTCCGTCATTGTCAGCCTTCCTGTTCCTGCTCCGTGGCCATTGTCTAAATTTAATTACCCCTAAATTGTTAAAAACACATTTGAGTATCTTAAACTGAGCTTAATGTTAGTCTTCTCTTCCAGGAGGAAGGTGTTTTTGATAGAACTTAGGAGTGGTGTCTGAATATATTTAGTTTCATTATTCATATATCTTGGAAGAACTTTATGTATTATATGTATATATGTTTATATATATAAATAGAATTCTTTTTAATAATTAGTCCACTTAGATATGTGCTTATTAAAAATGCTTTTGAGTTTATTTTTTCTTGGATGTTAGTAAGTACCTACCAGTTTTAATTTCTGGGAAGAGATCAAAAGGTTTCTTGAATTCTAAACTTTGAAATCAGCCCAGTGATTTACCTTCATATTTGATAAAATTTGGGTTTGGAAAATTTGGAAAGAAACTTGAACTTAAATAGTTTAATGATATAATTTTAATAGTTTAATAATGGAATGTAGAAGTCTGTACTACAAACAGGATTAATGATTGGTATTATTGGAATAGTAAACATTAATACGTCAGACCAGAGTTAGTCTTTTGTTTATCTGTACTCCTAATTGAAGTATACTATTAATAAAAATTTGCCCTGAATTTAGCTTTTTTTTTTTTTTAACTTTTTATTATGGAAACTTTCAAGCATACAGAAGTAGAGAGAATGATATAATGAGACCCAGGTTCCCATTACTCTGCTTCAACATATAGCAACATATGGTCAATTCCATTTCTTATACCATTCCCTCTCCCCAGTGGCATATTTTAAGTTAAGCTCCAGATATTATTCTATTCATAATTGCCTCACCATACATCTCTAGACTAGAAAGACTACCCCCCAAATAATAATAATAATAATAATTTATTAATATTATATAATATTCATTAAATGTTCAGATTTCCGTGAAAGTCTTGTCAACTTTCTTTTTGTTTTTACAGTAGGTGTGTTTAATCGGGATTTATATGACATCAATATGTTACAGTGTTAGAATTGGTTGATATATTACTTGTGGCCTATAACATTTTCATATATTTCTTTACTTTTTTCCTCTTTATTTATGGGGAAAGAAAACTGGGTTATTTATCCTATAGAATCCTCCATGTTCTGAATTTGATTGATTATGTCCCATGTTATTTTAAAAAATTAATTAACTAATGAATTAACTAACCACTGGACCACCAGTGTCCCATATTATTCAGTGTCTTCTTATATCACCTGTATTTTCTGTAAAGTTAAATCTAGCCTTTATTGGATATAGGTTCCCTTTTTATTTACGGTAAGAATATATCATAGTTGGGGCTGTGTGCTTGTGTAAATAGTTTTTAATTGGTAGGTTTTTCATTTCTTTTATTAGCAGTTTCCTGCTTGAACAAACCACATATATATCTGGGTCAGTCTAGGAAACCTTCCTTCATCCTTCTAGATACCTAGTCATCTGCATTGCAATACCTGGACTTTGAATATAATTTCTATTAATTTTTTTGGTTATTATAGATTTAATTAATAATTTATAACTTGTAGCTGTTCTTGCTATATTTTGCATGTTTACATGCTGTGCTTAGTCACTCAGTCATGTTCGACATGTTTACATGAGGAATGTTTGTGTTATTTGGACATATGATGTATTTCAAGTAGCTTTAAGTGTTATACAGAAATTACTATTTATGTAATTCATCAAGCAAAATTATATCATGAATGATGGCATAGTAATTTTTATCTGTGATTGTCATGAAAATTTGGATTTAGGTAGTTTTCTCTGTTGTAATAGTATTTTTCTTCTAAAAATCTTTCTAAAAATAGGAGTATTTTCTACATTGCGTGCTGTTCCCAAAAAGGAGGGATACCTTGGATTGTATAAAGGGAATGGTGCAATGATGATTCGAATTTTTCCCTATGGTGCAATCCAGTTTATGGCATTTGAGCAATATAAAACGGTACTTGAACTTTTATCTTTTTTTTTTTCCTCTTTTATATCTTTGAATAGCATACTTAGTTGTCAAGGCATTTGCTTTGGCCTTTAACGTTACTTTGGATGAATGGGTAAAGTAATGCCTTTTTGACGGAATAAAACTTCTGATAATTTAAATTTTTAAATATAACTTGAGTTTGGAGTTATCTGTTCCAGAATTGTTAGTCATTTTTGACTAGATTGTTTGTGTTCAGACTTAAGAAGAAGAGCCAAGTGGATAATAGTAAATCCATAAAATATTAATTGCTTATTGATGTGCTTTTTGGTTCTTAGTTGTAGGAGAGGAATATTGAGACTTTGGATTTTCCTAATAAATAAAATAGTGAAACCATATTGTGAAAGTCTGTTTTTAAGTGACATTATAAGTGAACACCTTTCCCCATCTACTAAGTTTCCCTTCTCTGCCTGACTGAAAGTTTATCCTCTCAAACATCTTAGTGTAGAAAGGGATTAAATGCATTACATCACAGGGTATCTTAAAATGAAAAGTAAGCAGTAGAGATTGAGAACAACATTCTAACCTAGTCAGAGAGAGAGAGAGTCAGTGCTATTATATCAAGACCTCCATAAATGCTGCATTTGCGTTTCATTCCTACTAATCCCATTCACACTTTAAGTATTTGTGGTCATCAGTGTGTAGTATAGTATATTTGGCAATATTGTTTCTGTAAAAGTGCATCATCAGAGCAGATGCTACAGAGGAAATTGTGGTTGTTTAGTCGCTAAGTTGTGTCCGACTCTTTTGCGACAGAGGTTGCGACAGAGGAAATAACTGACCTCCTTTTGATGTGATATAACACTGCTCAGCTTTATATAATTGTGCTCATTTCACTCACATTCAGTACTAATTTCCTTTTTTTTTTTAAAAAAAAAGCTAGTTCTATAACCCTTTTGAAAACAGTCTTTATCATTAAACAGTGAAGTTGGCAGCATTTAAGAAATATCTCATTTAATTTGTTGCTTTTGGTTTCCAGCTAATTACTACAAAACTGGGAGTTTCTGGTCATGTGCACAGATTAATGGCTGGATCCATGGCAGGTAAGGAATGGGTATATTTTATTTCTGCAAATTAATTTCCTATTTAAATACTTAATTTGCTTTAGGTGGTATGTGTGACATTGATCGCATAGCACACATTTGTTATCTTCCTATGCTGAATTATGCAAGAAATCATTTATATCCCAACTCAGAGGCTTTTGCAGTAGGAGATGGTAAGGAGTAGTCTACACTTAAAACTATGTGAAACATATGTTCCCTTTGACAGATCTACTTCTGGAAATGTGTATTTTTTTCTTTCAAAAATTTTTTTAAAATTATAATGGCTATAGTAATACATATTCCTATACAATGAAAAATAGTTCCACTCCCTGGAAGCAGTCATGTTATTAATAGCAGTTTCTTATGTTATGCTTTTTTCCAATACTATTTTATAGGATTAGAACTTTTACAATTATCTCAAGACTCTTTCCTGTATCAGTACATAGATCTTTGTTATTTTTGTAAATAACTGTATTGTATTTTAAGGTAAGAATGTACCATTATTAAGACCATGGGAAGGTGATATATCAAAATCTTAAATTTTTGTGGATATCACAAGGTTTATAGGATTTTGATTTTTTTTGGACCTAGATTTATAGTGTGCAACCTGACCTACCTTATCCATAGTTTTGCCTTATCCAATGTTTTCTTACTTCTTTCTCACTTCTGGTAGGCTGACCCAAGATCAGTAAGTAGAAAAAAAAAACCAGGAATAGTATTCAAAATGTTCAGCAAAACAACTGTAGAGATGCTAAAAGATAGGATGGGTTTTGAAAGCCTCCAATTAACTTTTTGATGACTGGATCAGGAAATGGTATATGGTGGTGGTGGGAATTCTGGTTATGGGAGAGGACTATCACAGGCATGATGGGGGGAGATCTTGGCAGCTGGAGCAATAGCTGTCTGTCAACTGGTATTTCACACTGGCATGACAGCTAACATGAACTGTACACTCTCTTTGTACTGGTCACAGACCTGAGTACTTGTACTTGACTTGTAATCTTTGGGCACTTGACATGTAGTTCAAAGAACAATACTATGAAGAAAGTGCTATGATTATCTCATTTTACAGAAGGAAAATTTTAATAAAGTTTTCAAATCTTATAATTTATCATTTCTTACATCACTTAAAAATTTTTTTGTCTCTTAAATTTTATAAGTGACTGGTCAAACTCTTTCTTTCAGGGTTGTAGGAAAGATGAAGTAGGGTTATGAGTTAAATCCTGCTTTGTATTATTTTCTTTCCATGACACTTGATTATTGATTGAATAGCATATTCATTTGGTGCTTTCAGCTTCACTTTTCTGCAATGAAGTCATCTTAACATCAAAATTTCATTATATACTGGAAAGTAATAATAAACCAAAGGAACTTCAGTTATAATTTAAAAATAGTTTTATTTATTTATTTTTGGCTGTGCTAGGCCTTTGTTGCTGCACTCTTTCCTCTGGTTGTGGCATGCAGGCTTCTCATTGTGGCTTCTCTTATTGTGGAGCATGGGCTATAGGGCAAGAGGGCTCGGTAGTTGTGCATGCATGGGCTTAGATGCTTCACAGCATGTGCAGTCTTCCTGGACCAGAGATTGAACCCATGTCTCTTGCATTGGCAGGTGGATTCTTTACCCCTGAGCCACCAGGAAAGCCCCTCAATTATGTTTTAATTTAAATTTATTATTATTATTTTGGCTGTTCCAGGGCAGGTGGAGTCTTAGATCCCTGACCAGGGATGGATCCCTCAGCCCCTGCGGTGGAGGCGGATAGTCTTAACCACTGGACCACCACTGAAGTCCAATGTGGTATTTTAAGAAAGCATTGACATAGTCATCATGAAGTGAATCAGAACTTAGTTGAATAATCTCAAACTTACTTTACAGTGCAGTATTGTTTTTTGTTTGATCAATGTAAGATGTCATAATCTTTTCTCTACTTAGGGCTTCATAATTTTATACTTCTAGTGAAGGGTAAAATATGATTATCAGAAGAATAGTTCTCACCTCCCACTTATTCCAAGGGTAAATAAACATATTTAAAATCCTCAGGAATTCTCAAGATTTATCAGAGTACAAAATTACTAAAAATTTTCTTGCTAAATTCTAAAGTTTAAAATTACATTAAAATCATTGAGTTGGTCTTAGAAATATCAGACAACAACCCCTGCACACTACACCCCCCCAAAAAAATTTGTAATTATTGAACATCCTGGTTAAAAGATTTTCTTTTTCTTTAGGAAGATTTGATTAATTGCTCAAATTCAAAAGAAACACACCATATAAAAACATGCTGAAATCAACTGGCCGAAAAATTGTAAAACTAGATCATCAGTTGAGTATCATAGTAATCATAGTCATTGTTTTTACCATTCTCTGAGGTATAGTTATGTTATGGCAGTTCCTCAGCCTGAGTTATGGTCTTACAGCTTTTAAGCTAATGCCTCCTTTACCTTTACACATTGCTGGATGACCTAATTTTCTACAGAGTTTACTATTTTGGTCACTTTGTTAATCCATTTATTCCATGTTAAGCCACTGGAAGCTGGTAAGAAGACAATGAGAAGGCTTGGGACATGTAAGAGGAAAGAAGAAATAAATGGAGTCTGGGAGAACAAATGCGAGAGACAAGACAAAAGTGATCCAGATAGGAAGCAGAAAGAAAATACAGGAGTTGTAAAAGTTTACAGAAGTTTAAAAAATGAAATGAATAGTGATGATTTGGATAAATAAATCCTAGCAAAATCTGATGTTTAACCAAATTTTGTCATCATGATCAAGCCTTAAAAAATGCTCAGTTTTTTTATTCTTTTCTATAGTTGTTAAACTCCTTTATATGAACCATTTCAATAAACATGAAACTTGTTTATAGGAAATCTCTCTTCATTTTATTTTGTAAAAATTTCCCTTGCAAAATATTTGGCTCAAGCTGCAAAAAATTAAGCCATGCTGCAAAATATGTAGTTTTAAAAATACCTGGATAATAAGATATTTGCTGTGAATTAAACATGGTGTTACCTCCAAACCTCGTCTTAGGAACATCACATTTGCACTGTATTGGTTTAGACTCAGACTTAAAAGAGGCCATTTAGAAAAGTCTCTGCCTGGACTGCCAGACATGACTAGTTTGAATCACCAATGGATTAAAAAAAAAAACTAAAAAACAATAAGTTAAATAGTTGGGAAATGAATAGCTTGAAAACAAATAGCTCAGATGGAGAGCTTAAAATCAAACTGACTGAAATGAAGGATTGACATTTCCACCAACTGGACTGCTGGAATTCTTCTTTTTTAAAAAATAATTTTATTTTTGGCTGTGCTGGGTCTTTGTTGCTGCAGGAGTTTTTCTCTAGGTGCTGCGAATAGGGGCTACTCTTTAGCTGCGGTGGGCTTCTCATTGCGGTGGCTTCTCTTGTTATGGAGCGTGGGCTCTAGAGCCTCGGGTAGGTAGTGGTGGTGCACAGGCTTTGCTGCTTCATATCATGTGAGAATCTTCCTGGATCAGGGGTCAAACCTGTGTCTCCTGCATTCTGCCGGCTTCTTTACCACTAAGCCACCAGGGGAGCCCTGACTGCTCGAATTTCTGAACTAAAAATTTAAATGTTGGAAAGTATTAAGTAAATGTTTGAGAAAATGTAATTATAGGGAAGGCAATATATGTTGTGATATGAACCAGAAAATTTAGTCTCAAATTCTACTCTGTCATACAGAAACTCTGTGGATTTGGTCAAGTCTTTGGTGCTTTACAAAAATAGAAGACTATTTTTAATTTAAAAAGTAACTCATACATCAACTATACTGCAATAAAGAAGATAAAAACTCAGCTTGTTTATGGAATTTTTTATAAATCATATGTTGATAAAAATCTAGGACTTAATAACTAAATTAACTTATCAAGAGATTTTATCCCTAAAACAAATTGTTTCTATTACTTTGGGCATTATAGTTTTATTATGTTTAAAGTGAAAGTCACTCAGTCATATCTGGCTACAGTCCATGGGATTCTCCAGGCCAGAATACTGGAGTGGCAGCAGCAGCAGTAGCCTTTCCCTTCTCCAGGGGATCTTTCCAACCCAGGGATTCAACCCAGGTCTCCCACATTGCAGGTGGATTCTTTACCAGCTGAGCTATCAGGGAAGCCCCTTATTATGTTTAGTCAGTAACAAATTTATCTAAATATTATATATTTTTCAGATTTTTTTTTTTTTTCTGTCATGCCACAGGATATCTTAGTTCACTGATCAGGGATTTAATCTAGGCCCTTGGCAATGAGAGCATGGAGTCCTAACCATTGGACCATCAGGGAATTCCCCTTACTTAAATTTTAAAAAGAAGATACTGATTATGCTTTGAAATTTTTTTTTAAAGTGCCCTTATTTTATTTTTAAAAGAATTCTTTAGGTAAGTTAAGCATATCTCCATCTTAGGATTAGAAAAAATAGTAAAACGTCAAATGTCCTGCCTACTGCTATGGAGATAGTCAGGTTTTCTTTTCTGATATCTTATCTGACAAGTAATAGAATTTTTAAAATACTCACGATCCACTAACACTGTACTCTTTTGGTGCTAACATTTTAACTTCACAGTGGGAAGAATTTGAAAAGATGGTTTTTAGCTGATGATATTATTATATAATTCTGTCAGTAATATTACCTTTGATTTCATTGGGTTTTCATCATTACTATATAACTTGAGACATTACTAATGATAGGAAAGATATATATATATATATATATATATACACACACACACACACAAAATGATTCTTATACATTTTAAGTTTCTACTTTCTTTTCAGGTATGACAGCAGTTATCTGTACTTACCCTCTTGACATGGTTAGAGTACGCCTAGCATTCCAGGTGAAAGGGGAACACACTTATACAGGAATTATTCATGCATTCAAAACGATTTATGCAAAGGTATTTCATTTTTACTTTTCTTGTCTATAACATGCCCTTTTATACTTAGGCAATTATTTTTAACGTTATCTAAGTAGTTTTTCTTTTACTTATAATTATTAACATTAATAATAATTATGAAAACATATCCGTGTTTTAGTGTGTGTCCAGGATAATATTTCCATTATAATGTATGCTTTTGTTCTCTTGCATTTGTCATAATGAGCTCAATGTAATTTTACTTCTAATTTTTCTTCATGCAAAAGGAAGGTGGTTTCCTTGGATTTTACAGAGGCTTGATGCCTACTATATTAGGAATGGCTCCATATGCAGGTATGTTTTAAATTTGGCAACATCTTGGGTTTTTCATTTTGTTGTAGGAATGCTTTTAAAGTTGAGCATTTATTATTTAAGCCCCTAATCTGTCCAGTATTGCTTTTTTTCCTTTCTAAGGATAACCATTGATTAAATAATTTCTTCTTTCCCCAGTGATCTGTAGTGTTAGTTCTTAAAACAATAATAGAGTGCAGTTTTATAAGTTTTTACATCTGATAGGACAAGTCCCTCGACTGTATGTTTCTTTTTTTTTTGAGTAATGTACGGTCTGTAGATATCTTGCTATTCCACATGTATTTTAGAATCATTTTTTGATGTTGTACAAAAGTCTTTGTTGGAATTCTGAATGAAATTGCATACGGAGCTTCGACATTTTTTGTTAGCTTTGTTGTGTCTTTTAGAAACATGTTTTCAGTTTATTGCTTGATTTAATTTTTATATGATTTTATAGCTAGCCATTCTACTTGTTGATATTATAGCCAGTTACCATGTAAGTGCTTTGGATTTCCTGTGTGGACCATCACATCTTGTGCAAATAACATCATTTTTCTCACTTCAGTTCAAATCATTATTTGTCTATTTATGTTTATCTTGCTGTACTAGCTAAGGATCTACAGTGCATCAGTGAATAAAAGTGGTGATAGTTGGCATTTTGGCTCATTACTGAATTTTAAAGGAAATGTTTCTAGCATTTATTTAGCCTAATGTACTATATATCAGGTTGAGGTAGTATGGAAGAATTTTTATCTGAACTGGTGTTGAATCTTATCAGACATCCTTTTCTGCATTTACTGATATGATAAGTTTTTTCATTTAATCTATTAATTTGATGAATGACTTTCTCAGCCCAAATTGGTTATGATACAGTGATCTTTTTATATCCTATTGGGTTCCATTCACTAATTGTTTTTAGAAGATTTACATCTATATTTATGAGTGAGATGTGAGATTAGTTTGCAGTTTTCTCTTCTTGTAACCTCCTTGTGTGGTTTGGGTATCGTGGTTACATAAGTCTCATAGAATGAGTTGAAGAGTATTTCCTCATTTCCATCCTCAGGAACAATTTGTATGAAATTATTAGAATTATCTGTTTCTGGAAAGTTTTTATTGTGAGATGATTTTTAAATACTGGTTTAATTTCTTGAATGGTTTTGTGTGTGATTTTTAGTAATTCATACCTTTCGTTACCATTTTGAACTTGACTGTTCTGTGTTTGTTTTCAACTTTCTTGGCAAAAGGTTTTCCTTATTTCTTTATATTTTTTTTCACATCTGCTCTATTTGTAGTTATGTTGTATTTTAATTTCTTTTATCAGTTATCTGATTTTATAAAGAATCAGTTTTGGCTTTCTTTCTCTTATCTAGTCTACCTTTATTTTCCATTTCATAGATTCTTGTTCATGCATTAATTATCTCTTTTCTCTTGGGTTTATTCTTCAATTGTGTGCTTACCTCATTAATTTTTGGCCTTTGGATTTTTTTTCCCCTTAACTACCTGCTTTAGTTTCATCCTTTGAGTTTGTTTATTCATTTGTTTTTACTTAAAATTGGAAAATTTCAAACATATTAAAAAAAACTGGCAGTAGTATATTGAACCACCATGTACCCATCTAACTTCATAGTGGTCACCTGATGACATTTCTTTTTTCATCTATTCTCATTCCTTACTCTCTTCACCTTTTACCCCTCAAATTTTTTTTAAAGCAAATTCACTTTATTATATTTTACCCACAATATTTCCAGTATTCAGCTCTATGCTTTTTTTTTTTAATAAGTATAACCACAGACCACTATGAAACTTTTATTTTTACATTCTTTTTTTAAAATATATTCTTTTCCATTGTGGGTTATCATAAGAATTGAATATAGTTCTCTGTACTGTACAGTAGGACCTTGTTTATCTGTTCTATATATAAAAGCTTGAAACTGCTAACCCCAGCCTTCCTTCCCCCAACCCCCTCTCCCTCAGGAACTACCAATCTCTGTGTCTCTGCTTTTGTTTCTTAGATAGGTTGATTTATGTCATATTTTAGATTCCACATAGAACTGCTATCATATGGTATTTGTCTTACTATTATGAAACTGTCTTAATGCTATCTAGTATATTGTCATTGTTCAAATTCCCTGTCATAATTTTTTCACCTAGATCCAAGTTAATATTTGCGTGGGTTGTCTTTCTTCATCCTTTCATTTTCTACTTTTGCATGTTTTTGTTTTAGGTATTTATTTTGTAATCATCACATAGCTGAATTTTGTTTAATCCTGTCAGTAAAATCTTTAATTGCCAGTTAGCCTACTTAATGGTTGTTGTGATTATTGATATATTTGGACTTGTTTCTTTATCTTGATATTGATTTCCAGTTGTTGTTTTTCTTTTTATGTTTCTTTTTATTCCTTTCTTATCTTGTTTGCTTGTTTTCCTGAATCCTTACTCCCCCAATTTTTATAAATATAGAAGTTTATTTGCCTCCTCCTATGCCTGGTGGTCTTTGTTTATTTAGTTTGTTATTTCCTGTGGGGTTTTTTTTCTCGGGTGGTCTTTAACTATGAGTTTCTATTCCCCCTTTTTTTTTTTTTGCCACATCACATGGCAGGTGGGATCTTAGTTCCCTAACCAGGGATTGAACCCATGGCCTCTGCACTGGAAGTGTGGAGTCTTAACCACTGGTGCACCAGGGAAGTCCAACACGTTACTTGATCTTTTTGTTGTTGTTGTTGTTACTTGATCTTAATTTGAGTTTCTGACCCAGTGATTCCATCTTCTCAAGGCCCAACGGCAGGATCTGTCTCAATGGCTTGACTGTTGGTATCAAAACGTAGAGTCACTCCACTTCTGTCATGGGCCACAACTCCCAAGTGGACCTCAGATTATATTTTTGGAAGGTGGTGCTGCTAGGGATTCCTAGAAAGTAGGGATTCCTTTCTGTAAGCCCAGCAGTGGATATAGTTGCTCTGTAATGATGAAGACTCTTGGAACACCTTCATTGCCGTTATGCTGGAGTAAGAACACTTTAGTTTTTTTACTATATGTTCTTCTCTTTCTAATTTTTTGTTCTTAGTTTTATTTTTGAAACATTTTTTACATTGTTATTGTAGGTACATAATTTTGTTTCTTAATTTTTCCAGTTTCTCAAGTCTTTTTCATANATGTTTAGTTGATAGGAATGCTTGAATTTTGCTTTTTATTTTTTTAACGTATGACTTTTAATGTTTCTGTTATAAAATAAATCATGTATATATTCAGCCAGTACCAGTTGCACTTTATCAATAACTTAACTCAGTATTAATTAGATTCCATGTGTCTTCTGAGTCACTCATTGTCATAGCTATTCCTTGAAGACAAAATTAGACACTGACTGAAATAATGCTTTGTCACTTGTAAATTTGTTGTCTCTTCCTTACATTATCATCGTTATTATAAATGTTATATTTACTTAAAATTACTAATCATTAATTTAACTTTTACTTATGTGAAATCTTGTAAAACTGTTCAATTCTATTCATGTATAAGGTGGCATTTTACTCAGCTACTACCTTTATTCAGTGAACTGAACATTATACTAGTATGTGGCAAAGCAATGCTATAATTTTTTATAGGTGGTAATTTTGTTGTCTTTAGGTTATTTATAAACATTAATTAAATCTTTTCATCTTAGATTAAGCCAAATATCTGAAATCAGGAAATGCATAGTTAGCTCCTTGAATTAACTGGTTATTATGTAAGAATGGTGTCCTCTCGCAGCTTGCATTCTGCTAAGCATCGTGGTGAATTTATATTTTCTCTTGCAGGTGTTTCATTTTTTACTTTTGGTACCTTAAAGAGTGTTGGGCTTTCCTATGCTCCCACCCTTCTTGGCAGACCTTCATCAGACAATCCTAATGTCTTAGTTTTGAAAACTCACATAAACTTACTTTGTGGTGGTGTTGCTGGAGCAATAGCACAGACAATATCGTAAGTTTCTAATCAACTTAAGTCAAATACGTTTATCCAAGCCTGATTTTTAGCATTGGTTAGTTATTTTATTTTTAAATAGATTATTAAAAACAGGATCCCTTGAAAAATATAAATATTAATTTGATACATTTTTCCAATGTGCCTGCCCTTAAAGCATATTATAAATAACTTTGTGCCAAATTGACCAAATTAGTTTGAACCTACTCAATTTCTGTGGATTTTAAAAGAAAGGAAAAGGAAAGCTAGAAACACTGAGTATAGTCTTTAGCCATGTTTTCTTATGAATCTGCCCATATGAGTTTTCTGAAATCTGAGCCATTTATTGAGTATGTGTATATATATGTGTGTGTGTAGGCACAACTTTTCTTGCAGTAAATCTTAAAGACATGCTTTGTGCCAGAAACTATGCTAAGCATTGGGATTTTCACTAATGGAAGAACAAAACTGTTGCCTCAAGAAGCTAATACTCTTATTGAGACAGTAGCAATCAAGGGAATTCTATATTAATATAAGTTGTATTAGGGACATGGAACTTCCTAGGGGGCTCAGTGGTAAAGAATCTACCTGCCAAGCAGGAGACGAGACGCAGGATCCATCCCTGGGTCAGGAAGGTCCCCTGGAGAAAGAAATGGCAACCTACTCCAGTATTCTTGCCTGGGAAATCCCAGGGACAGAGAAGCCTGACAGGTTACAGTCCATGGGGTCACAAAAGAGTCGGACACGGCTTAGCAACTAAACAATAACCAGTTAGGGACATAGATAAATTAGGTGGAAAGTGTAATGGAAAGATGGCTTCAAAGAATTTCTGTAGACCAAGAGAGATTGGATAGATGAGACAAAATGAGGCTGGAATACTATGAGGCAGGAACATTTCAGGAACAGGAAGAAGGAAAGATTTCTGTGACTAAGGAGTATCCTGAAAACAGGAAGACAACAGGAAGTACTAGAGTCACAAAGGCTCAAAAAAAAAAAATTGTATCCAATGGAAAAAAGAAAAGTCAAAGTAGGATAAGTACTGAAAGGTAAGGTGTTCACTGAGTTAAGGATTACTTTTGTAAAAGCAGACTCAGTATACTTTGTAGGAGCAGACTAGGTTGAAGGTAAAGAAAAAAAGTGTAGTTTACTTTTAGAACTGTAGCTGTGGAACCTTGTTCATTTGCAGGGAATGCTCCCCTCTAGCTATTCTGTATTCTCTTCTCGGTTTTACTGCCCTCTTCTTTATTATTTACTTCCAATTAAGAGCCTTAAAGTCTGTCTTCTCTTTTCCACTTCTCTTCGTATTCTACACGCATTGACTCTTACAGATCCAGTGGCTCTTCTCAGATCCTTTATCCTCTTTCTAATTGTTTTGTTTCCTTGGTTTTTGTAAACAGTGCCCTCTCTTGGCCATCATCCTCCCACCTTTCCCTTTTCAGGTATCTTGCTGATTCCTGTTTTCCTCCTCCTACCTATCTGTGCTGATACTGTTAAGACCTTGCCAGACTTTAGTCCTTTGCTCTTCCTGTAAATATCTAGAGTAGCTCATCCGTCTTTAAGGATTCAAAGGTCACCCTCTGTACAGATAACTAATTCTATTGAAATCTTCATACCGGTTCCCTCTGGTAACCTCTTGAATGTTTCTACTTGGACTTCTGTCATCAGTGCAAACTCCATAATTCATATACTGCTTTCTTGTTTTCTTTTTTGTGCCTGTCCTTAACCCCCAACTTTCCTATTGTTATTGATAACCATTAATCTTACAGTCCTGATAATACCTTGAAACCATTTTTCACAGTGTACATATCCAAACAGTTTGCAATGTTTTATGTAAGAACATTGCCTGAATGTTGTTTTCTTTCTTTCCCATTGTTACTTCCCTCGTTCTGGTCCTTGTACTTTGTCTTCTTACTTTCTCCCTATTTAGTCAATTTCTTCTACCCAGATACATCTTTTTCTGCTTAGAGACTGAATTGTTCAGGTTGAGGTTTTGGTCCCTTTATTCCCCACAAAATTTTTTCATCTCTCCACCTCCCATTAAACGATAGCTCGTGGGACTGCTCTGGCAGGTGCCCAGGTTTGATCTCTGATCAGGAAACTAGATCCCATGTGCTGCAACTGAGCATTCGCATGTCCCAACTAAAGATCCTGCAACAAAGATTGAAGATCCCACGTGCTGCAACTAAGATCTGGCACAGCCAAATAAATAAATGATTTTTTTTTTAAAGATAATTCATGGAGGGGAGTTCCCTGAGGGTCCAGTGGTTAGAAGTCTGTGCTTTCACTGAAGGGGGCAGAGGTTTGTTCCCTGGTTGGGAAACCAAGATCCTGCAAACCTTGAGGCAGGGTCAAAAAAAAAAAAGAAGATTGGTAATTCATGGAGATGCTATTGAGACGTATAATCCACTTCATCTATTACTAATGTTATTTCTTAAGCTGTTTGGTTGGTATATGGGTGGTTTTTAAATTATGACTATTGCATAGTAAATTTAAATGTATATAGAAGTACATATTTTTCTCATATATCACTATGTGTATATTTTATATTCATTTATAACATGTGTGGCTCAGCTGGTAAAGATCCACCTGCCGTACGGGAGACCTGAACTCGATCCCTGGTTTGGGAAGATCCCCTGGAGAAGGGAAAGGCTACCCACTCCAGTATTCTGGCCTAGAGAACTCCATGGAGTGTATAGTCCATGGGATCGCAAAGAGTTGGACATGACTGAGCGACTTTCACTTTTCTATATATATATGAATGAGAGCTTTGAATAGGAAAGTATAATGCAGTTTTATGGCAGGGAAAATGTTCCTAAGACTCAATTTTCTTAACATTGAGATAAGAGTACCTATCTCACGCAATTATGTAAAGATGGGATGAGATAATATACTTTATCTTGCTTAGCACAGGACCTAAGTAGTCAATATTAGCCCTAAAAATACAATAAAAAAAAAAATCACCTGAGTCCTACTGCAGAGATTACTTTTGTATATTTCACTTTAGACAACCTAAAAATTTGTAAGTTAAGGTATAATTGACATATTACTTTCTGGTATATAACCGAATGATTTGATACTTGTATATATGGCAAAATGATCATGACAGTACGTCTAGTTAATATTTGTCCCACCATACAGAGTTACAGAACCAGGCAATCTTTCCACATAAAATTACCTCTCGAAATACAATTATCTGTGTTGTTAATTTTAGCCCTTAAGGGGAATTTTCGTTGGCCTCCTGTATACAAGGGCACTTGCTGAATAGTCTTATGGCGGTGATTCTTAACTGGGGGTGGTTTTCCCTCTAGTGGATGTTCAGTAATGTCTGGAGACATTTTTGGTTGTTACAGTTGGGGATGTGCTACTGGCAGCTATTAGGCAGAAGCCAGAGATGTACCTACACATCCTACTGCACAAGACAGCCCCCACAACTAACAATTATCCAATCCAAATGGCAATAGTGACAAAGTTAAGAAACCCTGTCTTAGGGTTACAGCAACGGAAAGTACTCTGTTTATTTCTTCAGGAAGTGGCATTTCAATTTCCTCTGGGGAATAAATAGAACTGACATTGGGTGATGAAAGAGAAGAATCACCAATCCCAAGAGAACCACTTCTGCAAAGGGCAAAGAGACCTTGTTTTTGTTATCTGGTTTTATTCTTGTGCCTATATCCTGACTCCCAGGTTAGACAAAACAATCAGAGAATAGGAACACATTATTTCCTAGCACACATAGGACTTTGTACTCAATAATTGCTGAGTAGAAAATTAAAAATCGTTTTTAAGTCCTTCTGTCTTTTTCTTCTTTTAGCTACCCATTTGATGTAACACGTCGGCGAATGCAGTTAGGAACTGTTCTTCCAGAATTTGAAAAGTGCCTGTAAGTTCTGCATTTGTCATTGTTCCATTTCTTTAGGAAATGTAATGTGTCAAGTAAGTAGGAAGATAGGACTGTGATCTCACAGGTAGTATAGAGATTTAATTTTATATCCCATAGTGTGCTTTGGTTAACTTTATAAGAATTTAATCAGGTCCTAATCCTCCTATTGGGTTTCCTTGGTGGCTCAGATGGTAAAGAATTTGCCTGCAATGCAGGACACTCAGGTTCAGTCCCTGGGTTGGGAAAATCCTCTGGAGAAGGAAATGCCTACCCACTCCAGTATTCTTGCCTGGAGAATTCCATGGCAATTCCNTCATCTTATTTTACATCATTTTTATTTATTTATTTATATTTTTAATCCCTTAAAAAAATACTACATATTTGAAATCCAGGGGGTATTTTACACTCACAGTACATCTCAGTTTTGGATTTGCCTCTGAGTTTCATGTACTCAGTAGCCACATATGGCTAGTGGCTAACACTATTGCATAGCATAGCACTATAGAGTTTTCTACAATTTATAACTTTCGAATTATTCTGTTTGGTGATGTGTTGTCCTTCAGGGAAAGAGCAAAATATTTATTCAGGAACTTGAGTTGCCTTTATTCACCCAAAAGATTTTTTTGAAGGTTTCAGTCCACTTTGCATATTGAAAGAGAAAGACAAAGCTCAAAATGTTGGTTTGAAAGGAAAGAACACTGAAAGAAGAAAGTCTTTATTGCTGAAATCTGAAAGACAGTCCTTCAAGCTTTAGTTGTATAACATCTGCTCATTATAGCATACAACTTGAGCAGAAATGAGAGCTTAAAGGGCAACTGTTCATATATCCTTTAAAAAGACTACATCAGTATTTCAAATATTATCATGAAATTGTGTTGCTAGTAGATGTCACAGACATAATACAAACAAAATATATTGTATTAATGAACCCCAAAATTCTCTGCATAATGCTTTGAACTTGTTCGGAATGAATTGCTGTTTTATTGTGAATTTTTCGCTTGTTTTAACACTTGCTTTCCAAAAGCTACTCAAGATGGAATTTTAGCTTCTTTTAAAAAAATGCTGTTACGATCCTGAAGTTGTCTGTTCGTGACTGGGCATAAAGGTGTCATCATTTAATCTTTCTCTTTCAGTACTATGCGGGAGACTATGAAGTATGTCTATGGACACCATGGAATTCGAAAAGGATTATATCGCGGTTTATCTCTTAATTACATTCGCTGCGTTCCTTCTCAGGCAGTGGCTTTCACAACATATGAACTTATGAAGCAGTTTTTTCACCTCAATTAAAAAAAATCATGATTTCTTTTACTTAATAAACTCTCAGAGGGAAAAAATGAAATGTTAATTTAATTTGGGGGAGAACATTACTTGAAGGGGGATATTTACCCTGTCACAGGAACCACTGGTATTTAGTACTTGATTTTTCTATTCATCACAAATCAAAAGTGCTTACTATACTTTTTGATGCCAGTAGTTATATTTTAGAACATTGCAAAAAAAAAAAAAAAATTCCGAAGCTGATGCTGGTTAATCAGTAAGGTTATTGGAAACCATTTTAAAGTGTTATTTGAAAGTAGAACTAACTTGAATTCAAGAGGTTGCCATTAGTTTTATTATGCTATTCCTAGCTTTTAATTATAATCATGATTTTCAAAGACTGTAACATTGGTTTTTGTTATAATAAACAGGCTTGGTTATATTACAGCAGAATGATGAGGACTGACATTTTAAGTTATATGAAACATAGGTTAGAAGCCACCATTGAAGTGTTTTTCATAATATGTGTCTTCTCATAATTCTGCTCTACTGGATAAAAGGACAAATACTTCTCTTCATTTTTGATAAATATTGTATTAAAAAAGTAGCCATGTAGACACTCATCTAGTCACGAATTTTCAGGTCTTGCTCAAATGGTATTACCAGTTTCTGAGTGATTTAAGTATGTTTTAAAATTTCACTGTATTTCCCAAGGTCAGTAATAATAAATATTGAGTATCTTTGCTCTCAAAACAAATTAGCATTATAGATTTGTTTTTGTTAGATGATTTGGTGTATGTTAGAAAATTTATTTAAGTGGACTGTGAAATATCCATTAATATAGATGTGAATGTTAAAGAATGTTTCCAAGGTATTATGTTATGACGTATCAACTAGTTCTTCCACATAAAATAATTTTAGTGCAATATAAACTTAAGTAGAAATGTAAAACATGATCTGAATTGCTATCCTTTATAGTAAAATGGTTTAAAATGTAAGAATTCCATTTATTATGTTCAGAGTACTTTTTTATGTTTTATTGTAAGCATGACAAAAAATGAGAGGGGAACAATTACAGTTCTGTCCTCCAAAGTAGCAATTTGTAGAATTAATACAATTTTTAAGGTATTAGAAAACTAAGTTGAAAGTGTTATTTCTGTTTCAATTTTTATTTTTTTTGCATAAAGATTTCTTGTCATATCTTGGTGAAATTATATGAACTGGTTTCATTTTCAAAGTCTTTATTTTACAATAAATGTTTATCTTTGTATGATTTATAAGTATACCCACAGGTGTACATGTGTTCCTAAAACTATTTTGTATATTTTCATTTGTGGGCTACACTGTAGCTAAATACTGCTATCAAATCTCAAGATAATTTAAATGTATAAAATAAGTATCTCAGTTATGTTATCAATAAAGGAGGACTGCAAATATTTTTTTAAATAAAATTTGCATTCTATATCTGTTACAGAGTACTGAGGTTATTAAAAATAAATTTTATTCATATTTCAACAATTACTCCTCTCTTTTAACTATTTACACTATTGAAGCATAAATAAACATAAGTGGTCAGAATGGAAGAATACTTGAAATAATGATAGTATTTAAATCTAATTTATTTCAGATTGATAACTCAAAGTGAATCTTGATAGATTATCTTGCATTTGAAGGTTGACTATGTCTGTTTTGATTGCCTTTGTAATTCTTTTCTTGCCTCTGGTCTATGGAATGGGACAGTGATTTTGTCTAGAGATTGATGAGTGATGTACCCTTCCTAGCTCTTAATGGTGGCCTGTGTGGAGATTGAAAGTTTAGTGGTGATGTATATATATATATGACTTCCCTGGTGGCTCAGATGGTAAAGCGTCTGCCTACAATGTGGGACACCCGGGTTCAAAAATGGCAACCCACTCCAGTATTCTTGGATGGAAGAGCCTGGTAGGCTACAATCCACGGGGTCGCAGAATCCAGACACGAGTGAGCAACTATCACTACACACACACATACACACACACACACACACACACACACACACACAGAGTAATGTCTTATCCCATTTTCCCCTGGTACTCAACATTCATTTATTTAGCACCCATTGTATGCCAGGGATTATGTCAGCATCTTGTGGGCATACCTTGAGACGTCTCTCAGCTGTCCTTACAGTCTGGTTTGGGTTCCCAAGAGCATCTATCTCTGGGTATTACACTGGCAGGGTATGTACCACACTTTTTGGTTACTGCACGTTTACTTATGTTCTCCTAGTTGGTTCTCTCATGGGCAGAGTCATCCCTTCATCTCCTTTTAAGGAGCACAGTGTATGGCACCATAATAGTTGTTCAGTGATGTTTACTGATGAGCTAAAGGAAGATTTGGTCCCTGTTTTTGGAGAAAATGTTCTAGTAGGAAGAAATGAGGCATTACTAGTGCAGAGAAAGAACAATTTAGAAAAAATTTTTTCCCCCCACACATATGTCTTGCTGCCAGTTTGAGCCAGGATGAATGGCAAATAATAAAACCTGCAAATAATAAAACCTATATTACATGAGTAATTCATTACCTTGCAGAATTGGGCTGATGATATCTGACATACTTATATAGCAACCATATACTTAAACACTTCGTCAGATCAATTCTTTGAATATCAGACACTGTTAGGCACTAGGAATCAATGACAAATAACGAGTCATGTATATTTCCTGAGGATTTACTGTGTTCCGTTGATCATTTTAAGCACTTCTGATGCCTTAACTCTGTTTCTGCAACAATACTGATAACGGTACTATTAAATACTCCTTTTTTTTTTTACAGTTGGGATGATTGAGACCCAGGGAGCTCAAGTAACTTGTTCAGGTTCACACAGTAAGTGGTGGATCTACGATTCAGATTCAGCCAGTCTGAATCTGCAGCTTAGTCTATTAGACAAGATGCTAGTAGACACACGGGTACCCTTCAACACACTAGTATCCTTCCTATTCAGGTAAAATTCTAATATGTCAAGAAATACAAATCAATTAATAGAATGATTACAGTTTTTGAAAAGTGCCTTTGTTGTTTTCCCTATTCTTGAGATTGGTAGTTTATGTTCTTTTTAGTTACTGGTTTAGCTGGAGTCTTATCACTCTTTTGAATTTTCTCCATTGTCTGATTTTTATTTTGTTAATTTCTAAGTACAAATAATTGCTGATTAAAGTAGAGTGATCTTTGTAAAAATATAATCAGGCAGGGGCTTGCCTGGTAGCTCAGTGGTGAAGAGCCTGCCTGCAAGTTCAGGGGATACAGGTTCAGTCCTGGTCCAGGAGGATCCCACATGCCATGGAACAACTAAGCCACAATTAACTGAGCCTGTGCTCTGGGGCCTGTGAACCACAACTGTGAGCCCGTGAGCTGCAACTACTCAAAGTCCTTGAGCACCTTGAGCTCGTGCTCTGCAACAAGAGAAACCACTGCGCTGAGAAGCCCACGTACCGCAACTAGAGTATCCTCCACTTGCCACAACTATAGAAAGCCTGTGTGCAGCAATGAAGATTCAGAGCTGCCATAAATAAATAAAGATAAATCCCTTAAAACAACAACAACAACAAAAACCCATAATCAGGCAATTTTATTCCCCTGCTGAAACCTTCCAGGGCTTCCCATTGCATTTATAATAAAAGACGAAATCATTACCATATCTTATACAGTCCTAAGCAAATCCATCTGCCTTGTGTCTACTCCAACCCTGTTTGCTGCTACTCACAGCATGTTGTGAAGAAGCTAGGCAGTCCCTGGGGGCTAGCCTCAACTTGCCAGCCATTTGAGTAAGGCATCCTCAAAGTTGATCGCTCAGCTTCCTGATGATGCTTCATGGAAAAAGAAAAGCTTTCCTCACAAAATCCTGCCCCAAATGAAAATTCATATGCTAAAAAAGTGGTTGTTTGGTGGTTCAGTGGTTAAGACTCCATGCTGCCAATGCAGGGGGTATGGGTTCGATCCCTGGTTGGGGAGCCAAGATCCCACATGCTGCATGGCTCGGGCAAAAGATTAAATAAATTTTAAAAATGATTTTTTTACATAGATAATCATAGCAGGTATTCATGGAACACCTACAGCTAGCATCATATTTAATGGTGAAATATGAATGGTGAAATGTTTTCCCCCTGAGGTCAGTAGAAGGCAAAGATGCCCAGTGTCAGAACTTCTGTTTAACCAGTGAACTTAAGTAAATGATGGAGAAGGAAATAGCAACCCACTCCAGTATTCTTGGCTGGAAAGTTCCATGGACCAAGGAGCCTGGTAGGCTATAGTCCATGGGGTGACAAAGAGTAGGACACAACTGAGTGCTTCACTTCACTTAAGTAAATGAAGTTAAAAACAAAGATCAGAGGAAGAAGTAGAACTTCCTCTATTTGTAGATGACATGATTATTTACATAGAAAGTCTTAACTTCCTCTATTTGTAGATGACATGATTATTTACATAGAAAGTCTTAATGAATTTACTACTATCCGCTTCTCGCAATTACTAGCAAGGTCTCAGGATATAAGGCAAATTTTAAAAACTATTTTTATATACTAGCAGGAAGCAATTGAAAAAAATCTCATTTAAAATAGCATAAAAATATAAAACATTTAATAAAATATATACAAGAGTTTTATATTGATAATTATGAGATGTTGCTGAGAGACATTAAAGAAAATCTATATAAATGGAGAGATAAACCAGGTTTATGAGTTAGAGGGCTCTATATTTTAAATCAATTCTCAAATTGATTTTTAAGTCTAATGCAATCTCAATCATACTTCCAATAGGCTTTTTGTAGAAACTCACAATTTTTATACTGTGTACAAATTTTTATACAATTCAGTTTTATACAAACTCATTCTAAAGTTTGTATAACAATTTAAAGGACCTAGAATGTCCAATGGAGAAGGAAATGGCAACCCACTCCAGTATTCTTGCCTAGAAAATCCCGTGGACAGAGGAGCCTGGTGGGCTGCTGTCGATAGGGTTGCACAGAGTCGGACACGACTGAAGGGACTTAGCATGCATGCATGCATTGGAGAAGGAAATGGCAACCCACTCCAGTGTTCTTGCCTGGAGAATCCAGGGATGGGGGAGCCTGGTGGGCTGCTGTCTATGGGGTCGCATGAGTCGGACACGACTGAAGTGACTTAGCAACAGCAGCAGCAGAATGTACAAAGCAATCTTTAAAAGAACAAAGTACCTGTCTGTATGACTTACTCTACAGCTGTAGTAATCATGACAATGGGGTGCAGACACAAGATTGACAAACATCAGAAGAACAGAATAGAGCCAGAAATGGACCTGAACTTAATTTGATTTTCTTCTTCAACAAGGTGCCAGAACAATCCAGTGGACAATGAGAAGTCTTTTCAGCAGGTGCTACTGGGAAAACTGGATATACGCATGGTTGAGGGGGGAAACATGATTCATTCTCTACCTCATATCACATACAAAGATTAATTGGACATGGATCATAGACCTAAATGAATAAAATGGTGAATTTCAAGAAGAAAACGAAGGAGAATATCTTTACTTCCTAGGAGTTGGCAAAGATTCCTTAGGTCACAGAAAGTGAAAAGCATAGATGAAAAATGGATAAATCAGTCTTGATATAGATTAAAGCTTATGCATAGCTAAAGATCTTGTTACTGAACTGAACTTGGGTCTACTCACCTGTGTAGTAGAGCCACCGACACTGTTGTGGTGAAGGAAAGTGCAGCATTTATTATAAGGTGCTAATACAAGAAGAATGGATGACTCGACTCTAATATCTCAAAGTCCCTCAAAGTGTTTCAGCAAAGCATGATTTGATAATTTTATAGGAAAAAACATGAATATGAAAGACAACTTTAAAAAAATTCATTGGAGTATAGTTGATTTACAATGTTGTGTTAGTTTCTGCTGTATAACAAAGTAAATTAGTTTTAGATATACCCACTTTTTTAGATTCTATTCTGATATAGGTCATTACAGAGTATTGAGTAGAGTTCCCTGTGCTATACAATAGGTTCTTATTATCTATTTTTTCCAAAGTTATCTATTTTACATATGGTAGATAAAGATTATTTTTGAGTTGGGTGATACTCTTATGAAGTATTTATTTTTTACTCATTTCTGTATATTTTAAGTATTCCATTGCATATTATTTTTAAAGGTGGTTTTTATAGTCTGTGTATGTAAAAAAAGTGATTTTTAATTCAAAAATTAAAACATTAAAAGAAAAATGAATAGGAGTTGAAATTGGATACAGCCTTGATAAAAAATTCTTTAAAGCCGGTTTCCTCAGGAAGGTGGCTAAGAGAGTAAGTTCCATCAAGGTAACATCTTCAGGATGGGAGGTGCTGGGTCACATTACAAGCCTGGCAGCTGTCCAATAATGAGGGCCAAACTGATGACAGAAGAGAATGCCCTAGAGAATGTATGGTGGCTCTAGTGGTAAAGAACCTGCATGCCGGCGCAGTAGACTCAAGAGACAGCGGTTTGATCCCTAGGCTGGAAGATCCCCTGGAGGAGGAAAATGGCAATCCATTCCAGTATTTTTGCCTGAAAAGTTCCACGGACAAGAGGAGCCTGGTAGGCTACAGTCCACGGTGTCACAACGAGTTGGACACAACTGAACACACACACACACACACACACACACACACAATGTAAGAGTGCTTGGGATTCCACTGTACAAGTGGAGGGACTCTCCACAGATAGGAGGCATTACTGAAAAAAATGGAAAAAGGTTATAAAGCAAGGAACTAGATTTAGTCATGGCATGATGAGGAAGTTCTCATCTGACAGCTTCCATTTTCTCAACTGAGTTTTCCAGGAAAAAAAAAGAGGTTTTTTTCTTCTTTTTTCTTCAAAGAGTGAAAATTTCCAGATTCAAACAAGGGAAGCCTGAGTTTGGACAATAGCGAATAGTTCATTCATTCTAAGTGCCTGTGTTGGACACAGGGGTCGGCGAGTCTAGAGAAAGGGCGGAACCGTTTAGTATGGGCCAGGTTACGAAGACTCCCAGTTTTCCAAACCCTAAGGCAAAGGAGCAAAGGCGCCTTCCGGTTCTTGATTCCTCAGGTGCGACTCTCCACCCGCTGCTCACTGGGCGCTGGAGGAGCTGCCTGCGCATGTCTCTTCGGACCACTGCTGGTCGACGCATGCGCACGGCACCTCGTGGACTCGGGCTCGTTTTCCCCGCCACTGTTGCCCCCGGGTTTCCCTGATTTTACCCGGCGGCAGTTTGCGGTCTCGGCGGGCAGAATGGAGAGAGTGGATGAACTGGAGCTGCTAATGGAGAAGAGTTTCTGGCAGGAGGCTGAGCCGCCGGCGGAGCTGTGAGCGGAGCGGGGGGTGGGCCTGGGAGTATAGCGGGAGATTTGAAAAGAAAGGAGGGAAGAGGCCGCATCCACGGCCCCGGGTTCCCGACGAGCTTCTGGAGCTGGGGTCCGCTTCGCAGCCTCTCTCTGGGGCCAAGCCCGAGCCAGAGCTTGAGTACTTTTCCTCCTCCAGAGGTTCATTCTTAACCTTTTTCCTGAATTTGGGGAGTCTCAGCCACCTTACATGTCTTCAGGAAAGGAAGTTGCAACTACAAGATCCTTTTCTTGAAGTTTAGATGGAGAGAGTTATCCAGGGAGAAGTCTGTACTCTCAAGTCGGCTTAAATGATTGGGGAAACTTGACCCGCAAGCTTAGTGTAGAATTTCTGTCAGTAGCAATGATAATGAGGCTAATTATTGTTGACGGATCTTTGCGCTTTGGGTTTTGATCAACAATACCTTTTGGGAAATCCTTAAAGCGTCCCAGCTGACTTTGGGAAATTCATGGCCCGTGGGTACGTGGGGTAGGTGAATGAAGCGGTTACAAAATAATTGTGAAATTTACTTTCCCATTAGAAATAAGAAATTTCTGAGTGTTCTATGAAGAATGGTTAATGTGACAGGTATTAAGCTTGCTTTCTCTACAAAGCATAAACTAGTTGATCCCCA
>SJYQ01095310.1:0-29545 GCA_006410935.1 Redunca redunca | reverse complement strand
AAAAAAAAAAAAGAAAAAACAAGTAGAGTAAATTGGTTAATGTTTCTCGTTTTTATTTTCTTAAAGCTGCTGCTAAGTCACTTCAGTCGTGTCCGACTCTGTGCGACCCCATAGACGGCAGCCCACCAGGCTCCCCCGTCCCTAGGATTCTCCAGGCAAGAACACTGGAGTGGGTTGCCAGTTCCTTCTCCATTTCTTAAAGCGTTTATTTATTATTTAATTTTTGGCTGTGCTGGGTCTTTTTTGTTGCTTTTTTGTTGCTGCGGAGAGCATGTGCCACTCACTGGTTGTGGTGTGTGGGCTTCTTAAATTGCAAAGGCTTCTCTTACTGCTGAGTACAGCCACTGGAGCACAGGCTCAATAGTTGTGGCACATGGGTTTAGTTGCTCTGGGGCATGTGGGATCTTGCTGGATCAGCGATCGAATCTGTGTCTTTTGCACTGCAAGGCAAATTGTTTACCACTGAACCACCAGGGATGCCCCTCTTATAGTGTTCTTAAAAATAAATTCGTAAATGCTTTGTTCTTTGTTTCTTTGGAGCAGATTGCTGTGTCTTGCACAGGGGGTGACTCTCGGTGCATCAGCCTTCACTGTGATAATCTGCTAAGTGTTTATTAAACAGTCTTCTTTTCCTGGTTCTTTGCTTTGTTTTGTAGTTTTTCTGTCATTTTGGTCTCTTGATTTTCTGTAATAATGACAAACTTAATTTTGTTTTCCATCGTTCCTCACTATTTCTTTCTAGTTGTTTTACCTTCCCTCCCTGCCTTTGTTTCCTTCCTTATTAGAGTCATTCCTTCCTTTTTGAGCCATTTGAATTTGCTTGAGATTTAGAATTGTGGTGGATATCCATTTTTATGGTTGTTTTAGGTATTAGCTTTTCTGTCACTGTTATTTTAGCATTTTGTTCACACGTTTTTTCTTTTGCTAATCATTTTTGCAGTGTCAATAAGCTGCCGTTTTCCTCATAGTCTTATGGATTTATCCATTCAGCAAACATGTATTACATGCTGTATCTGTGCCCCAGATCGTTCTAGATGTTACAGGGAGACTAAAGCCCTCCAAGAACTCAGTGTATTGGTGGTAGATGAAAACAGAGAAGTGGAGGGGGGTTTCTGAGAGAGAACAGCAGTCTGCTGAAGGCAGCAGAAGAGGCATAGAACCCTGGGAGGTAACCATATATAAGGACACAGGGAGAAGACTTCCCTGGTGGTCCAGTGGCTAAGACTCTGAGCTCCTAATGCAGGGGGCCCGGGTTCGATCCCTGGTCAGGGAACTAGATCCCACATGCTCCAACTAAGACCCAATGAAGCCAGATAAAAAAAAAAAAAAAAAGGACACAAGGAAAGAGTAGAATTCATCAAAGGAGGCTTTGGATGGGCCCTCGAGGGATTTGGTAGCTTAGAAGCAGTGTGTCCTGGAAGCTTAGGAAAGTTTGGGATTCTGAATCATCTTTGATCTGAAAGGGATTTTGTGATTAAGTCTTAGATTCCCAGTAGGAAAGTGAGGTGGTGTGACATGGTTTTATCTGAAAAAATGGTGGTAGAGCAAAGTTCAGAAAAAGGAATTTCTTGATTCCCAGCTTGGTATTCTCATCTCTATGTCTTGGTATGAGACTCTTTGTTTCAGTTATTTCTGATAGGGTTTTATGTGTCTGCTATAAAGCAGGCACTTCTCTATACTTTAATTTGCATCATTTCCCCAGCAGTTTATACCTAGTCTTTAAAAAAAAAAAGTCTTTAGGCTTTAGAGCAGAGAACGAGACCCTTAAAAGCTATTTAAAGAGAGAAACTTTCTTCTTTATCTTCATGACATTATATTCTCTGCCAGGTGGTTCTCAAAGGAGTTTTACAAAATTATGTTGATGAAAAGGAGAGTAGTTAAATATAAAGTACTGTCATTTGTTCTACAGATCTAAGTCTAAAACCATATTGATTCTTTTTCTAGAGGAATGGATTTTAGTATAGCAACATTAAAAGTTTCATTATCTGTCTTCTATTAAATATATGGGCTTCCCAGGGGGCTCAGTGGTAAAGAAACCACCTGCCAGTACAGGAGATGTGGGTGTGATCCCTGGGTGAGGAAGACCTCCTGGAGAAAAAAAGGGCAACCCACTCCATTATTCTTGCCTGGGAAATCCCATGAACAGAGGAACCTGGCGGGTTATAGTCCATAGGGTTGCATATGACATTTGATATTTAATAAAGTTTGCTTTATTTTAGAGACATATATTCAAGTGTGTCATGATCAGATAACTTCTAGTGAGAAAAAAACAGATTAATATTTAAGGAATTTCTGATAAATTGTGCCTTCCCTGAATTCTTTTATTTTCCTCTTCTGAGGTTGCAGAACTATACCTCTTTTCTTAGAGATTATATTTGAAGCATCCTGAAACAGTTTTTAAAAAATTATTGAAGATAGCACTCTTTTTCTTGGAATATTTTCTGATTTATTAAGAAACAGTTGCTTGGGACTTCCCTGGTGATTCAGTGGTTAAGAGTCTTTACTCCCACAGCAAGCAGCATGGGTTCATCCCCTGGCACGGGGAACTAAGATCCCACATGCAGCATGGCAAGACCAAAAAGTAAGCAAATAAAAAAACAACCTATGAAATTAGTAAAACAAGTCAACTAAATCATGTATTCTGAGAGCAGAATTCTTATACTTTTTAAATCTTGATTTTTATATGATATAAAATGTTTTATTACTAGAAACTTTGTCCTTTTCATTTATCCATTTCATTTCCATTAGGTTTAGTATTCAGTTCAGTTCAGTTGCTCAGTCGTGTCCGACTCTTTGTGACCCCATGGACAGCAGCACGCCAGGCCTCCCTGTCCATCACCAACTCCCAGAGTTTATTTAAACTCATGTCCATTTTACTAATTCCATTAGTCTTAGTATTTTATATGGCTTTGAGTATAAAATAGGATTAATAAAAGATTGCTCTTATCTGGCTTTATTTCTGCAGAATCATTTCCTGCTCTGAAAATGAGTAAATGTTAGATAAGAGTACAGGAGGCTTTAAAAGTTATTTTCATCTCTTCTGATTCCTTTGACATTCATAAATTCATTTTTTCCCCTCCTTCCTGTGTTCTTACCTTATTTAACAGTTAAGATATTAAAATCAGAACCTCTTTTGTAATACTAAAAAAAATGTTGAATATTAGTTTTAAATATTGATAGTGGCAGAGGTGTATTCATTTAATGATTAAGGATATAGTGAGTATAGGCGCACCCAAGCTTCTCCAAGGATTGTCAGGGGGACAGTGGGGTAGGGATGACGTGTTGGTTGATCCAGCCCCAGATGGCATAGATAATAGGAAAAAACAGCTCATCCTTATTCAGTTTAATAGGATATTACATGAAGACATAGGTCCGTTGTTACCTAGGTTTGCAACCACATGTAAGCCATTATATATTAATCTGTGTAATAATTGTATATCAAAATATACATTTGTCATAGTGGCTCCAGCAATCTAAGTAGTGAACTTTTTGCAATAATATAGACCTGAAGAAATACAGCCCTGAGTTAGGAAGATTGTCACAGGAATGAACTGAAAGGGACAGATGATAAATATTAAGAATATTTAAATTATATGAGTTAGACACTACAAGATTCAAACTTGACTGTGCATCAGAATCACTTGGAGTTTGTTCAACAAATTTCTGGGTCTCACCTATACAGTTTCTGAACAAGTTGGTCTGGAATGGGGCCTGAAAATTTGCATTTATGACAGATTCCCCGGGTGATGCCAGTGCCACTCATTCAGGAATCATGCTTTGGGAATCACTGCCATAAAGCTCTGTAGACTCATTCCCATCCTCACATTCCCTGTGTACAGTGAAGAGTCAATGCTAGCATAAAAGAAATGAGCATGTTCTAATTAAATTAAAGAAAATATTTTAATTAAATGTTTCTATTTAAATTTTTTCTGTTTTTTTTTAGGCCAAGTGATGGTAGTAATAGTAATTCAACATGTAATATTGAAGTGATAAACTCGCTGGATATTGAAGAAAGCATTTGGTCCCCTAGGTTTGGATTGAAGGGCAAAATAGATGTTACAGTTGGTGTGAAAATACATCGGGGATGTAAAACGAAATATAAGATAATGCCATTGGAACTTAAAACTGGCAAAGAATCAAATTCTATTGAACACCGTAGTCAGGTATAGTAAGAAAATTGTCTGAATGTGTAATATGTTTAAATTTTTTAAATGTTTAAAAAGTAGTCTGCTTTATATATTTTGATTCAGTTCAGGTAATTTTTAATTTAACCCACCGTTTCCTAAATGTAATTTACCACAGAGTTATTATTTTCATGTAACATCTACTTAGGATGCTCTTTAGGAAACAGCAGTGTAAATTCATTCTTTTATTTTTGACCTTTAATCTGATTATACTGGTTTTTATTTAAAATGAAATATAGAACTAACTGTATCTTACCATTTTGTTAAATTCAGGTTTTTTAAAATCATCTTCTCTTTGGTAAATATAACAATCTTCTATTGGCCTTCAAAATTGCCTGAAATATTATACTAATTATAGTGTTAATAAATCAAAATAATTAAAGTTATGGGTTTTTTTTTCTAATTATTTCTGATCCCTCTGCCAGCCTCCACATTGGCAGTCTATGGTTTGTCCTAGACACTTTTAAATAAGCAAATAGGAGCTTCCCTGGTGATCCAGTGTTTAAGACCCAATACTGGAGCTCAATACATGGTTGGGGAACCAAGAGCCTACTGAATTGTATAATCAGGGATTAAAGAGATTTTTCTCTTATTAAATCTTTCTTGTCATTCTTATTTATGTAACAAATACTGAAGGTAGAAAAATTAGATTTCCCCTATTAGAAGACTCAAATATTTCACTTTAGTAAAACAGAAATAGCTGAAATTATGAATAAAGACTTGGTTAGATTAAAGCCTTCTTGAGAAAGGAAAATCATGCCAAGATACAAGAAAAGCTGTTTTTGAAGTCAAAGATTTGAAGAAATGTGTTCTATATATAATAGAGGCTGAAAGTTTTCATTTGTTTAAGGACATGTTTGATTGAACTCACTTTTGAATGCTAACAGAAGAGAGATATAAAGGCATTTCAGTGTCTAAAGTGGTCTTGATTCAAAGATCTTTTTTCTAAGGCCACTGCTCTAAAACTGCCTTCAAGGCAAGAAATATTATAGTTTTTAATTTTGTTCATTTGGAATTTTTATCTTTGCAAGAAGAGAAATTGCAGGAAGAACTTCTAAGAATACAGTTGTATTTGTTGTATTTTTAAAATGAGAAAATTGATTTGAACAAGGCTCAAACAAATATACTGGTGTGTGTATTGCATATTCAGGGTGTAAGAAACAAGCAGACAGTCAGAGAATTATTGTAAATCATTGATATATATATAGGTATTGTGGGTAAGGAAAGAGATTTCTCATCTTATGGCGTTTGACTTTCTCCACTTTGGTAATATAGAAAAAGCTTGTTATAGACTAACTTCATTTAAGGAGGATTTTTATTTTGTAAGTGGGGTTATATTCTAAAAATTCATTTCTAAGTTAGTAATTTGGCATTTGAAACATATTTTCTAAAGGAAAAATATTATATGGAACTGTGATGTCTAAACCAGCTCACAAAAACCTATTTAACTTGTGATATAGTTGAATTAAACTTGTGATATAATTGAACTATAATAATGTTGTAAAATTTCATTCCAGCTTCCTTTTATCATTATATGAAGGGAATGTCATTCAGATATTTTTCCTTTTTAATAAATCCCAGAAGCAGAGTCCTCTTCCTTCTGCCTCAGTTCCTGTGTAGGGAAAAATTAACAAAGAAGGACCATTAATTTGGATTGACTCTTGGTCCACAGCCCCAAGGCTCATAAACCTTGTCGTTTATGAGTTCATTTTAATTTTTAAAAGTTTTATTTGGTTACCTATGCTGTATCTTTGGATACCTATACCATATTCTTGGGCTTCCCTAGTGACTTGAATGTCACCTACTGGAAATTCACCTACTGGAAACCTGGGTTGGGAGGATCCCCTGGAAGAGGGCATGGCAAGCCACTCCAGTATTCTTACCTGGAGAATCCCCTGGACAGAGGAGCCTGGTGGGCTATAGTCCATGCAGTCACAAAGTCCGTGTTGGGCTATAGTCCATGGGGATACAACTGAGCAACTAGGCACAGCACGTGCTGTATCAGGCAACACAAGTAGAGTGCTTGTGAGAAGGCCTCCCAAAGCATGTTGAAGCAAAGCGAAGTCGCTCAGCCATGTCCTCTTTGCGACCCCATGGACTGTAGCCCACCAGGCTCCTCCATCCATGGAATTTTCTAGGCAAGAGTACTGGAATGGGTTGCCATTTCCTTCTCCAGGGTATCTTCCTGACCCGGGGATCAAACCCGTGTCTCCTGCATTGCAGGCAGACGCTTTACCATCTGAGCCACCAGGGAATCCCCAAGCAGGTTGCTGCTGCTGCGTCGCGTCATAGACGGCAGCCCACCGGGCTCCCCCCTCCCTGGGATTCTCCAGGCAAGAACACTGGAGTGGGTTGCCATTTCCTTCTCCAATGCAGGAAAGTGAAAAATGAAAGTGAAGTTGCTCAGTCGAGTCCGACCCTTAGCAACCCCATGGACTGCAGTCTGCCAGGCTCCTCTGTCCATGGGATTTTCCAGGCAAGAGTACTGGAGTGGGGTGCCATTGCCTTCTCCCCAAAGCAGGTTACATAGGTTTAAATGTTACTGCTAAGGTGTTTTCATGAACTAAAGGAACTACATTGAACTTGTCTTAGATGATTTCTCTGAAACCATCATAAACCTAATGCACTTAATGCCACCTTCTGTTCTGGAAAAAGCAGTAAACGCTGTAGAGTGAGTCTCGTTTAGTTATCCCAGTTATTATGACATCAATAATATGCATTTTATAGTGTTTAATTCATTGACCTATTTTAAACAGGGAAAATAGGGTCTAACGACTGTTAACTTCAAAATGGAAAACCTCTCTTGGTTAATTTCCCTCTTACATTTATTGGAAACCTAAACATTTACTGTCTAAGAAAAATTATAAATATTTATTTTTTCTGTGTAAAGTGAGAAATGTATACTGTGTTTGTTTTGTGGAAATTAAATAGTTGGCATTTAATTTGCTGTATTATCTGTACTGAATTCAGATCGTGTTATTTTCAAAATGGAAACGATTGAATTGACCATTTGGTTTTAAAATGATAATGTGTATTCAGAATTCCCTGGTGGTACAGTGGCTGGGGCTCTGTGGTTTCACTGCCCAGGGCCTGAGTTTGATCCCTGATAGGGGAACTAGGATCCTACGGCCATGAGGTATGGCAAAAAAAAAAAAAAATTATAATATATATTGACTGTAAAACATATATGGAAATATTGAAAATTAAAGTTTTACTTGACAAAATGTACTGTGTTTTCACAGCTTGTTCTGTATACACTGCTAAGCCAAGAGAGGAGGGCTGACCCAGAGGCCGGCCTGCTCCTCTACCTAAAGACTGGCCAGATGTACCCTGTGCCTGCCAAACATCTTGATAAAAGAGGTTAAGCTGTTTTCTCTCAATTTTACTTCTCAAGGTTTTGTTTGTTCATTGTTTTTTCCCTTTAACTTTTGCTGACACACGTTTATACCTGACAATCTCTCTGTGCTTGCTAGGCCTAAAACATTTTGTAATTTATAGGTTGTGGTACTTTTTTTTAAAAAAGAATTTTGACAGTGTACTATATAATTGAAAACATTATTAACTTTTTTATTATATAAGTTTTTTGTGTCATATTTTAGATTCCACATATAAGTGATATCATACGGTATTAGTCTTTCTTTCTGGCTTATTTCAGTTAGTATGATAATCTCTGGGTCCATGCTGCTGCAGATGGCATTATTTAATTCTTTTTTATGGCTGAGTAGTATTCTGTTGTATATATGTACCACATCTTCTTTATCCTTTCCTCTGTCGATGGACATTTAGTTTGGGATTAGCAGATGCAAACTGTTATGTATACAATGGATAAACAATAAGGTCCTATTGAATAGCACAGGGAACTATATTCTATATCCTGTGATAAACCATAATGGAAAAGAGTATGAAAAAAATATATGTATAACTGAATCATTTTGGTGTACAGTGGAAATTAGCACAACATTATGAATCAATTATCCCTTAATAATATTTTAAAAATCTTCCTATAAAAAACTTTATTTTAAACTTCCTATCTTATATTTGAGACATTGTCAGTTCAGTTCAGTCGCTCAGTCGTGTCCGACTCTTTGCGACCCCATGGCACGCCAGGCCTCCCTGTCCATCACCAACTCCTAGAGTCCACCCAAACCCATGTCCATCGAGTCAGTGATGCCATCCAACCATCTCATCCTCTGTCATCCCCTTTTCTTCCTACCCTCAATCTTTCCCAGCATCAGGGTCTTTTCAAATGAGTCAGCTCTTCGCATCAGGTGGCCAAAGATACCTAATGCACCAAAGACACCAAATGAGACACTGTAGATAGCTGTGTTTTCCTTAGGTTGTTTAAAAACTTTAAAAACCTATCAAATGAACCAAAATTGAAAGAAATATCCCAAAATGTTAACAGTGGTTATTATTCTGGTGTAGTGGGATACATGAACGTTGCTCTTTCCTTTTTATGTTTTTGAATCTGAAAGTTTTACTTACATGTAATGGAAAAGATATATAATAAATTTTACTTAATTCTTAGAAAACACCCATCTGTTTTTTCCCGCACAGAATTATTAAGGCTAAGAAATCAGATGGCATTCTCTTTGTTTCACCGTATTAACAAATCTACTGGAGAGGAAAAGACAAAGCTTGCTCCTTTGCCACAAATAATTGAGGAACAGCAAACCTGTAAATACTGTTCACAGATGGGCAACTGTGCTCTCTATAGCAGGTAAACACTGTCTTCTGAAAGTATTAATTCCAGTTAAGTAAGCGCTCAACTCAGAATGATTTAACATGTTTGGCTGGTCTGACATTGATGACTTCATTTTGGTTATTTAAAACGAAGGGAATAGGAAAGAGAAAAAAAGCATAGTTAGTTCATATTATATAACAAGCCTATTTCTTTGGAGAAAAATAGAATGCTTTTAAAACTTTTTCCAAAAATGGATATTTTAATCTTGCTGCGTACAGTTTCTGGGGAAATGAAATAATTGTAGAATTTATAGAATATAGTTAAAGATGTAGTATAGGCATTGTGAATGTAACTTTTCTTAAATGTTATTTCAAGAAATCTTCCATGTTTTAGTTGATGTTTTAATTTCAAACCTTTTGTAGTTTAAAACTGGGAAATTGGTTTTTCTAGACAACATAATCCAGTAGATCGGTCTTGTTTATACTTGTCTATTTTTCTACATATGGCAGGTTTATTGGCTGTCTTATGAGCAGTTATATGTGTTTATACCTTCATTGAGCTTCCCTGGTGGCTCAGACGGTAAAGAATCTGTCTGAAATGCAGGAGACCCAGGTTTGAACCCTGGGTCAGGAAGATCCCCTGGAGAAGGGAACGGCTACCCACTCCAGTGTTCTTACCTGGAGAATCCCAGGGACAGAGGAACCTGGCGGGGTGCAAGTCCATGGGGTCACAAACAGTTGGACACAACTAAGTGATTAACACATATACATACTATCATAGGCAGTGAGAGTCTTGGAGGATGCAAGAAAGTGGTTAGATGCAAATTCAGACTAGGAAACCAGATCAAATCAGAACCAAACTTCTAAATCAGCCTGAAAATTCATATAAAGGACTTTTAAAAGTACAGTTGACCCTTAAATAATGGTGAAGTTGGGGGCACCAATCCTCTCTGCAGTCAAAAATCTGAGTATATTTCATAGTTGGCCCTCCACATACAACTGCGTGGTGAGCTCAGGTTGAATACAACGTTTGTCCACAACTTGTATTTAGCCAATCTTGGATCGTGTGGTGCTATTACTGTTGAAAAATATCCATGTGTAAGTGGACCCATAGAGTTCAATTCATGTTCAAGAGCCAACTGTATTGTATCAAAAGATCTCTTAATGGCAAAAACCATGAACTTGGGAAATTTGGGACTATCATACAGGCACAGTTTTTTGAAACCTTGTTTTACTCTCCATGTTTTCTATGCTATCCTACAGCATATTTGCCCCTGAAATGACTTTTATAAAAAAGTAGGTGCTGTGGTTGTAAAGTATGATGATTGTCACATATGTGTGCTTATTTTAGAAATATCTCATTTCATAGCCAGTGAAGTGTTTTATATGCATCTCTGACTTGGAGCTTTATCTTTAGGGCGGTTGAACAACAGATGGAAGACAGTTCAGTCCCCACTAGCATGTGGCCCAAAATAAACGAAGAAACCCAGCATCTCAAGCTTACACACTTAGAGTACTTTAGCCTTTGGTGTCTAATGTTAACCCTGGAGTCTCAATCAAAGGATAATAAAAGAAATTACCAACATGTATGGTTAATGCCTGCTTCAGAAATGTAAGTGGTCCATTTAATACAGTAAAACTTTAGTAATTTGGATTTGCCAGTGGGATGAGATTTGTAATTCATGACAAATACAGGTTACAGACCATGTTAAAGGCATGAAGTTTCATATATTCATGCCAACTCCAGATGGCTGTCAATGAATTTTTTTCTAAGGAGAGAACCATTGTTATTTTTAGTAGATTAAATATACCTCAAGAAATCTTATTTTAAAAATTATTAGTAAAGTTACATCCTTTTTCATCAATGAAAAGAGTAAAAAACTTGAATATATCAAGGTGAATTTTAGCATATTGGCACAGTAGGAATTAATGAAGTTTTACTGAATATTTTAAACACTAGAGTATTTTAAAAGTCTTTTAGTAAGTTTTCATAGAGATTCAAATTCTCTAAAGTATGTCAATATTGTATTTTGTGAGGTCTTTTTTTTTTTTACAAGTTACTTATAAAGTTATAATTTTGTGCATTTTGCATAGTATTTTTCTTTAGTAATGTTTAGTTGTTTTTGACCCATTCTTTTCTTTCCAGAGTGAATCTTGATAATAATGTAACTTGAGACGTAAGAACGTTATTTCTTTAATACTAGACATTAACACAAGGTGCCATCACAGTGAAGAAAGTTTAAGTCATTTTCTATAGACTACATAATACATAAGTATAGTAAATATGCCAAGTGTGTGCACCAGCAGGCTTCTGAAATGTAGTATAACAGTAGTGCCCGAGAGACTGTAAAAGCTTAATGCTTACTTTTGAGACACACTGGAATTGTTAATGTGCTTGCCATTGTTTTAGTAACAATAATTATAAATTCTCTTGTAAATACTAAAGAAATATTTTACTGCTTCCTTCACTTCAGGTTCAGAGTTAGATTATTATGATTTGTCTTCTGTAGCATTAACGTGTATCAGAACAGCAGGTGGGGGTGTCAGTCAAGAATCAAAGTGCTGATAAACATGTTGTTCAGAAATCCCACCTGGGGATACAGTGAGGGGGATTTTTCCCCCCTCAGAAAAAGGGGGGAGCTCTCTAGCACCTGCTTAGAGGTCTGGTGATGAGAGGTTTTTGGTTTTTTTTGCCTTGCCACGTGGCTTGTAAGGTCTTAGCTCCCTAACCAAGGATCAAATGCATACTCACTGCAGCGGGAGTGTGAGTATCAACCACTGGACCACCAGGAGAGTCCCGAGAGATTATTATTTTTTAATAAATTTTTAGTTATTTATTTGGCAGCACATGAAACCTCTGTCTTCGTTGTGGCATGAGGAATATTTCATTGCAGCATGTGGGACCTAGTGCCCCGACCAGGGATTGAACCCAGGTCCCCTGCTTTGGGAGCGTGAAGTCTTTGCCGTTGCACCACCAGGGAAGTCCCCCGAGAGAGTATTTTAAAATTAATTTCTCTTTTTCTTTCTCTTTCATAGGGAGGAGAGTGGCAGCTGCATTGGGAGCCTGATTAGAATAGAACATGTAAAGACAGTTTGTGATGGACAGTATTTGCATAATTTCCAGCGTAAAAATGGAGCCATACCTATCACAAATCTAATGGCAGGTGACAGAATTATTTTAAGTGGAGAAGAGAGAACATTGTTTGCCTTGTCTAGGGGATACGTGAAGGAGATTAACTCAACAACAGTAACCTGTTCGTTAGACAGGTGATGAAATGCTCCCTTTTTGGGTGGGGAGGGTAAAGCTTTATCGATAAGTAAACATATACCATACAGTTCATACATTTAAAGTACACAATTCAGTGGTGCTTAGTATATTCACTGAGCTATGCAGTTAGCACTAAAATCCATTTTAGAGCATTTTCATGGCCCCTGGAAGACTCCCTGTACCCTGTAGTCACTCCCCCAGCCCCAGGCAACCACCAGTTCCTTTTCTATATTTGTAGATTTGCCTTTTCTGATTCATACACTTGTGTGGTCTTTTGTGACTCGTTTTTTTTTTACTTAACATACTGTTTCTGAGGTTCATCTTCATGTAGTAGCTTGTACCAGTGCTTCATGCCTTTAAAAAAATTTTTAGATAAAATTCGCATATCATAAAATTAACCATTAACCATTTTAAACATACAGTTCAGTGTGTGCATGCTAAGTCACTTCAGTCGTGTCCAACTCTGCAGCCCTATGGATGTAGCACGCCAGGCCCCTCTAACCATGATGATTCTCCAAGCAAGAATACTGGAGTGGGTTGCCGTGCCCTCCTCCAGGGGATCTTCCTAACCCAGGGATTGAACCTGAGTCTCTTATGTCTCCTACCCTGGCAGGCAGGTTCTTTACCACTAGTGCCACCTGGGAAGCCTATACGTTAATTGGCATTTAGCAGTTATCCAACTGCTAAAGTTTTGTTTAGTACATTATGTTCCCTAATAGTAATGTGGACATGTGTGTGTGGGTGTGTGCTCAGTTGCTAAGTTGTGTCCGACTCTTTGTGACCCCAGGGACTGTAGCCCACCAGGCTCCTATCCATGGGATTTTCCATGTAAGCATTCTGAAGTAGGCTGCCATTTCTTTCTCCAGGGTAGCTTCTCAGCCCAGGGACTGAACTCACATCTCCTGCATTGGCAGGTGGATTCTTTACCACTGAGCCACCTGGGAAGCCCAATATGGATGTAATCTTACCTAAATAATTCTCACAACCATGTGTGCAGCAGGCGGGACAGATGTCCTCTGTTGGCTGTAATGCTTATTTCTCCTCCTTAGCCCTCTGAGCGCTCACCATTTTGTTCAAATTGCTTTTTTCCATTTATCAGTTCATCAGTTCAGTCACTCAGTTGTGTCTGACTCTTTGCAACCCCATGAATTGCAGCACACCAGGCCTCCCTGTCCATCACCAACTCCCGGAGTTCACTCAGACTCACGTCCATCGAGTCGGTGATGCCATCCAGCCATCTCATCCTCTGTCGTCCCCTTCTCCTCCTGCCTCCAGTCCCTCCCAGCATCAGAGTCTTTTCCAATGAGTCAACTCTTCACATGAGGTGGCCAAAGTACTGGAGTTTCAGCTTTAGCATCATTCCTTCCAAAGAACACCCAGGACTGATCTCCTTTAGAATGGACTGGTTGGATTTCCTTGCAGTCCAGGGGATTCTCAAGAGTCTTCTCCAACACCACAGTCCAAAAGCATCAATTCTTCAGTGCTCAACTTTCTTCACAGTCCAACTCTCACATCCATACATGACTACTGGAAAAACCATAGCCTTGACTAGATGGACCTTTGTTGGGAAAGTAATGTCTCTGCTTTTTAATATGCTATCTAGGTTGGTCATAACTTTCCTTCCAAGGAGTAAGCATCTTTTAATTTCATGGCTGCAATCACCATTCCCCATTTATAGTTGTGATATAAAGTATAAATTAAAACAAAGTAAATTAATTTAAAGAAAAATATTAAGTAAATAGTAGAATAGTTGGTATGAAAATTTGTGGTAGAAGCTAATATCCATGTTCGTTAATATCCATATTCCCCTCTTCCTGGACCCCCAGCCTTCCTTGCATTTAAGTGCAGGCATGAGTCACATTTCTCAGTGGATGGAGATCAGTAATTGGGATCCAGAGGGTAACTGCAATGGAAATTTCCAGGCTTGCTCTCCAGTAATGAGTAACCCTGGTTAAGCAGTAACTAGCCCTAGCCCGGGTTTCGTGATATTGGAGTATAAGCTGTGATATTTCTGCTGTTTCTTAGGAGTCCCTTCAGTCAGTCCTGTGAAGTATTTATTTAGTACCTAACATGTGTTAGATACTTTGCAAGTTCTTGAAGAATTTGTAGCCTTTTGGGTAACAAATAAATATATATTTCAGTCTAATATGACAAGTGTTTGAATTAATGGGAAACAGAGGAGAGGCATTTAACCCAGTTTTAGGAGGCTTGGGGAAGGCGAGTAAAGAGGGTCGTCGTAGATCTTCATCCTGTGGGGGGATGTTAGCCCTGTGAAGCAGTGTGGGTGGAGTATACCAGACAGAGGGGATGGGGTGTGGAAAGGCCTGACGGTGTGAGGTGGGGTGTTCTGGCAAGTGTAGGTAGTAGTTACTTTCTGGAATGTAAAGGATAAAGGAGTTATTGGAGAGGTCAGGTCATAGAAGGGTTTATATACCATGTTAGGTGAACAAAAGAATGATAATCAGATTTGCATTTTTTCTGTGAATGCACTGTGGAGAATAGAGTTGATCAGTGGAGGCAAAACTGAAAGCAGAGGAACCAGGCGCCTGCTGTAGTGGCCCAGGCTTGAGGTGATTGGGGGCAGGGTAGTTTTGACGGAGAAGGTGGAATGCCTTTGAGAAGTATTTGGAAAGTAAAATTGTCTGACACTGAGATCCTGATTGGATCTGCAGGGTAGGAGAGGGAAGGATCAAGACAGTCATGGAGATGCAAGAGCCATTACGTGAGGTCAGGTCCACAGGAGGAGGATAAGGCTTCAGCAGGGATAAAAAGTTGTCCCGTTTTGCTAACTTTCACTGCCTGAGTTTTAACTCAGTGGAAAGATCTTGCTGCTTGCTGAACATTCAAAGCTGAACCTTGGGTGAGAAATGGGGTAGGAGAAGAATGTTAGGTCAGGCCTGGATATTGGATGGTGATGGAGATGTGGGATTCAGACTCAGGTGGAGCCATGGGACCAGTGGGGAAATGACAAGAAAGAACAGTACAGAGGACCATGGAAGGGACCTCGGGAATATCACAGGTTAGCCTGATAGAGGAGTGGGAGAAGCCTTTGGGAAAGAGACATGTATTGCAGGCCTGAGGAGGCAGGGGCCATGTGGTGGTGAGCCCAGGTTGAAGTTCAAGGAAGGCCAAGTGAGTTGTCAGCAGATGTTGTAGGTTTCGGATTATTAAGTGCCTTTTTTTTTTTTTTAATGTGGCTGCTCCAGGTCTTAGATGCAGCATGCGAGAGTTTTAGTTGTGGCATATGAAGTCTTAGTTGTGGCATGTAGGATCTAGTTCTCCGACCAGGGATTGAACCTGAGCCCCCAACAGTGGGAGCTCAGAGTCCCAGCCGCTGCCTTTTGCCTTCCCCTATTCTGTTTGCTCACCAATCCAGGGCCTTATCCTGCCTTTGGTTGGCAAGTATGTATTAGGGGCTGGTAGCCATTTTCATAGTTCTTCTGGCCCATTTACTTTTTACTTCTTTTTATTTTTGGTTGCAGTGGGGTCTTCATTGCTGTGCATGGACTTTCTCTGGGGGCTACTTCCTAGCTGGACTGTGGGCTTCTCATTGTGGTGGCTTCTCTTGTTTTGGGGCACAGGTTCTAGGTACAAAGGCTTCAGTAGTTGCAGCATTCGGGCTCAGTAGTTGCAGCTCCCAGGCTCTACAAGTGAACTCGAGAGCACAGTCTCAGTAGTTGTGGTACACGGGCTTATTTGTTCTGCAGCATGTGGAATCTTCCCAGACCAGGAATCAAACCCATGTCCCTTGCACTGGCAGGAAGATTCTTACCTGCTGTATCATCAGACAGCAACACCTTTCTTATACCAACCCACTGACTATGTTAAATGGAAAATATTCACAGACACATGTTTTGCTGTTTCAGGAACTTGTCAGGACTCCCAGAATCAACTTTGTTCAGACTGGACCAGGAAGAAAAAAATTGTGATATAGATACCCCATTAGGAAATCTTTCTAAACTGATGGAAAATACTCCTGTCAGGTTTGTAACGATAAATGAATCTGAATATTACTCCAGTTTCCTGAGGAATATTATAAAAAGCATTTTTTTTTTGCTTTTCAGCCAAAAACTTCGAGATTTAATCATTGACTTTCGTGAACCACAGTTTATATCCTACCTCAGTTCTGTTCTTCCACATGATGCAAAGGACACAGTTGCCTGCATTCTGAAAGGTATGTTATAATCAGCATGCCTGTGTCCATTAATTTTTCTTGGTTCTGTTTATAATTTAATCTATATTATAGTCTAGTGTCTTAATAATTTATTAAACTTCTAATTATGGTTTTTAGACAGCATCTCTTTGGAAGTAGTTTACATGTGACTTTTAATATCACCGTGATATTTCCTTACTTTGAGAAGACTATTGAAGAACAGACTAGAACACAGGCTGCTTTTCTTATAGTTAAGTTGCTCATTGAAAATTCAACACTCTTATTCCTGTTATTTTTAAATTTAAATGTAGGTTTGAATAAGCCTCAGAGGCAAGCCATGAAAAAGGTACTTCTTTCAAAAGACTACACCCTCATCGTGGGTATGCCGGGAACAGGAAAAACAACTACAATATGTACTCTTGTAAGAATTACTACTCTTTTGCTTAGAAACTGGGTATTTAAATCCATTTTCTCTTCAGTTCAGAGAACGTGATATTGGATATCAAAAGGGCTGAATTTCAAATCAAAATGTCTTTGTTTCAATCTAAGAATGACATGAGAAATCAAAAACTAAATTACAGATGGTTTTAATCATCTTGTATATACCTTGCATTTAAGATGGTCTAAAATCTGTGTTTTTCTTTGCTTTAAAAAATGACAAGTTGTACGAGGAAATTGAAATAGATTCTTTTTTTTAAAAAAATTGTTTCTATATTTGGCTGCACCAGAAGTTAGTTGCAGCCTTCGGGATCATTATTTGTGGCATGTGGGATCTAGTTCTCTGACCAGGGACCGAACTCGGGCCCCCTGCATTGGGAGCACAGAATCTTAGCCACTGGACCACTAGGGAAGTCCCTGATACAGATTCTTATTGAATTTTTTTTCATGTCAGTAAATTTCTGAGCAGTCTTAGAATAATGACTATGATGGCGCCACATATTTACTGATTGATACTTTGTGCCAGGCACTAGTCAAAGTTTATATGTACTCAATTTTATCATGATATAATTAATATATTGGTAACATATCATTGGTAACATGATGATAATGCCATGTTACTTTCATAAGACATTTTGGCTTTATAATTTTTTTAAAAGTTACTTTGGGGAATTCCTTGGCAGTCCATTGGTTAGGACTCATGCTTTCAACGCCAAGGTCCCAGGTTCGATCCCTGATGGGGGAACTGAGATAACTTGAGCTGTGCAGTCAAAAAAAGAAAATCAAAGGAAATAAAGTTACTTGGCTTGGCTTTTAGATATGCTTCCTGTTAAGTTTTCTAATTCTTTTTGAAAAATATAAATGTTAAAAATTATGAGGAGCTAAAAGTAATATTCTTTTCCTTTCTTTTGTTTATTAATAGGTAAGAATTCTCTATGCCTGTGGTTTTAGTGTTTTGTTGACCAGCTATACACACTCTGCTGTTGACAATATTCTTTTGAAGTTAGCAAAGTTTAAAATTGGATTTTTGCGCTTGGGCCAGATTCAGAAGGTACATCCACATATCCAAAAATTTACAGAGGAGGAAATTTGCAGATCAAAGTCCATTAAATCTTTAGCTCTTCTAGAAGAACTCTACAATAGTCAAGTAAGTACAATTATTGTATAATCATACTGACAGTAATTTTTGCTGTCAGAATGAGGGGAGAAATGGCACTTTGAGAAATTCAATTGCATTGACCGAATTTGCAGATTCATTTATATAAACCATAGGAACAGTTTATGAGTTTATAGTTTGCTCTTTGCCTCTGAACTGAAACAAGGTTTCTGGTCTATTTTTCTGGGCTCCCATCTTCTAGTTTAAAATATCCTGGTAACGGAAACTCTGTTTCTGTCTACTCACACTTCTGACACTGTGTAGAGTTAGTGCGGGCTCCACAGGTTAAGGGCTCAGACCCACAAGACTGTCCCCTACTTCAGTTCTGAATTGCAAGTTCAGATCTCCTGTGCCCATTTTGGGAATTCCTATGTCTTCCTCCTTGGGTTCCATAATTTGCTTGAATGACTTTAAGATTGCAAGAAAGTCACCTTACATGAACTCAGGCATGGTTAAAAGGGGCTTATGACTCTGTCCTTTGGAACTCTGAGGAGATCTAGGAGGCTGATGCTTTTATCCTACGAATAAGAAATGAGGGACCTAGAAAGGCTTTTGTGCCCAGGAGGGCCCCTTAAAGTCCTGCTTGGTTTCACATATCATATGTGATCTTTTGGGATTGGAATTTTTCACTTAGAATGTTCCATATGTCTGAAATGTGGGATATGTGAGGCAAAAAGAAAACCCAGGGAACAAATTACTGTGCTGTTCCTCATGTCCCAAGGTCTCTAGCTGATTAATCTTTTCTCCACCTTTCAGAGGCTTTATAGTTTTATATATAATGTCCAGGGTTTTTACTTGTACTTTCTGGTAGGGAAAAGTACTCCATCTTCCCAGAAGTGAAGTCCTCAGTTCAGTTCAGTTCAGTCGCTCAGTCGTGTCCGACTCTTTGCGACCCCATGAATCGCAGCACCCAAGGCCTCCCTGTCCACCACTATCTCCCGGAGTTTACTCAGACTCACGTCCATCAAGTCCGTGATGCCATCCAGCCATCTCATCCTGGGTCGTCCCCTTCTCCTCCTGCCCCCAATCCTTCCCAGCATCAGAGTCTTTTCCAATGAGTCAACTCTTCGCATGAGGTGGCCAAAGTACTGGAGTTTCAGCTTCAGCATCACTCCTTCCAAAGAAATTCCAGGGTTAATCTCCTTTAGAATGGACTGGTTGGATCTCCTTGCAGTCCAAGGGACCCTCAAGAGTCTTCTCCAACACCACAGTTCAAAAGCATCAATTCTTCAGTGCTCAGCCTTCTTTACAGTCCAACTCTCAATCCATACATGACCACAGGAAAAACCACAGCCTTGACTACACGGACCTTAGTCGGCAAAGTAATGTCTCTGCTTTTGAATATACTATCTAGGTTGGTCATAACTTTTCTTCCAAGGAGTAAGCGTCTTTTAATTTCATGGCTGCAGTCACCATCTGCAGTGATTTTGGAGCCCCAAAAAAAGTCTGACACTGTTTCTTCTATTTCCCCATCTATTTCCCATGAAGTCCTAGTTCACATTAAGAAAAAAAAAATTCATTAACTTACTGCCTCTTGACATGTTCAGATTTCCCTTTTGATAGATTCAAACTTGAGCATTGTTACTGTGTCTGGAAAATTAACTTGATTTTTTAAACTTACAGAAAAAAATTAAAAATGTTTGCATGTTGTAAGTGTTTCTAAATTAAAAAACACTGGGGATTTCTGTTTGCGGGGGACAAAGAGCTCTTTTTTGATCTTTTAATTTCAAACATGGGAAAAACAAGGTTTATTTCTTGGACATATTAAATAATTGATCTATTTTCTTTCTGTTTAGCTTATAGTTGCAACAACATGTATGGGAATAAACCATCCCATATTTTCTCGTAAAACTTTTGATTTTTGTATAGTGGATGAAGCCTCTCAAATTAGCCAGCCTGTTTGCCTAGGGCCGCTTTTTTTTTCACGGAGATTTGTGTTGGTGGGGGACCATCAGCAGCTTCCTCCCCTGGTGCTAAACCGTGAAGCAAGGTAAGCAGACATTAAGGTTTCCATTTTAAACTAGATAGTTGTTTCAGGGACGATTTCAGGAGACTGATAATCCTGAATTTGATTCATTGACAGAGCTCTTGGCATGAGTGAAAGCTTATTCAAGAGGCTGGAGCAGAATAAGAATGCAGTCGTACAGTTAACTGTGCAATACAGAATGAACAGGTATTTGTAACAGTGTCAGCTATGAGTGATTTTCATATTTGTGTTCATCACCAAACTAAAATTATTTTTGTAATTCCCTTAGTAAAATTATGTCCTTAAGTAATAAACTGACATACGAAGGAAAGCTGGAGTGTGGATCAGATAAAGTGGCCAACGCAGTGATAAACCTACCTAACTTTAAAGATGTAAAGCTGGAACTGGAGTTTTATGCTGATTATTCAGAAAATCCTTGGCTGGTTGGAGCATTTGAGCCAAACAATCCTGTCTGTTTTCTTAATACACACAAGGTAAAACACACACACACACACACACACACACACACACACTAACATTTCCTTTGTTCTTCTCTGTTTGCCCTATTATTTAAATTCCTCAGTTTCAGTAGCGGTTGCTTCATTACAGCTTATCAGTTAAAACTAGTGTGCTTCTTGTGCTTTCACACAAAAGAATCTTTTCTTTCTACAGATTCACTTATCTTTGGGAGGAGGTTTATTCTGATGATTGATAGATGTCAAATTGTTTTGAAGTAGGAAAGCTAGAAAGTGAACGCAAGTGTATAATTACATTTCCTAGAAAAGTAATTGGCATTGATACTGTCAAAAGTTTGGGCTTACAAATGGACAGAAGGTAAGATAAACTGATGTCCTTTTCAAGACCTTTTTAAAAAAATAGACTTTATGTTCTAGAGCAGTTTTAGGCCCACAGCAAAACTGAGCTAAAAGTACAGAGGTTTCCCATGCGTCTCCTGCTCCCACATATGCACCTAAAGACCTCTTTACAAATTTATCACTAAAAAATATGCACAAGTACTTTAAATGACTCGATTCTTATTTCTAGGAACTAGGAATAAAGTTTTGACTGTGTTCCTACAGTTTGTTTTCTATACTGCTTCTCATTATTGATTTGGAAATCTTTACATAAGTTCAACTAAAAATAGAGTCATCAATTTAATCTATGCATATCATTCTTAATATAATTATATATTTTGTTATTAAGATGGGTGGAGTCAGTGGTTGTTAAAAAATAGGGCCTTAGCATTCATGTACCTTGCTGGAATTTTCATTGTCGTGGACACTGCTCTAGTGTTTTGGAATGAAGAATCAACACTGAGGAGCAGGCAGGCTCTGGAAAATGTATTCAGATAAACTGATCTCATAAATGACTGCTTTTATATTTTTATGTAATTAAAATTTTTATTTTATTTTTTATGGAGGTGTAGTTGATATGACTATTTTTATAAACTGCAACTCTAATCTGTTAGTTAGAAGTTATAATTATTAACCTCACCAGTGATTGTTCAGATTCTTTATTTTTGCTACTTGCGTTTCCTCTCTTTTGGCATCAGGATTCCAAATAAGTTATATTAAAATTAATCAAGGTGATGTAGGGGTGACGTAGGAGCAAAGTAATCCTTTAATATTTTTACTAGGGGTGGTAGAACCTGGGGAACTTTATGGCTCTATTATTTGTGTAAAAAGTAACAAGAAAATGGACAGAACACAGATATTGGAGCCAGATCTAAGTTGAATCTTAGTGTCATGGTGTATTGTAAGGCTTGGGCAGGTTACTTACCTCTTCTGGCCTTTGATGCCTATAAAATGGGGGATAACACAGTAATGTATGTGAAGCTCAGTGTATGGTTGACTTTCATAGAGATTTTAGTATGAACTTTATGTAGCATGTTTAAGATGGGTTTCCTTCCAAAAGTGACTAATACCATTCATTTTTGTCAATTCTTTTACATTCAACTTTAAGAGGAAGATACTTTTCATCTGTGTCCATATCCGGCAGCACCGTCTCTGTGGCCACTTGTATACTGACAGTACTCTTTACTTCAGAGGTTGTTTCACAAGCAGGACGCATGTTTTTCTGTTTAGGTTCCAGCACCAGAACAAGTTGAAAAGGGAGGTGTCAGTAATATAATGGAAGCCAAACTCGTTGTTTTCCTGACCTCAGTTTTTATTAAGGTAATGTAGAATTGAATTTTGAGGGCCAATTAATATTAAGGTGCAGAGTAATAGAATGTTAGAACTCAAGGAACTTTAGATCTAGCATTAACTTCTGTTGATTAAGATAAGAGGACTGAAGCCTGAATGTTTTTATTCTGACAACATTTATCTAAGACGGTAATTACTGTATCTAATACAGTAATGGCATTTTGGGTTTCCACTGAGGATAACTTTCTGTAACATCAGATAATTCTGATTGTGTCAACTTAGCGCAGAAGTCAGTATGATTGGAGATTGGAAACTTCAGTGAAAAGGGAGAGCAGAAAGTAAAATTTATTTCTTTGTGCTTTTTTGGTATGGCGTCACTGCTCTGGTGGCATACAAACCATTATATTGCCACGAACTTCTAAAAATTCAGGGAGCAGTGTTTGCAGAAAATTATTTCCTCTAAGGAAATGTAGCCTTAGAATAATTCAGTAATTTATTTCCTCCTTATAGGAACATGTGTTATACATAGGAACATGTATTATAAACATCAGTTGTCACATTATGTAAACATTTTATTTAATAAATTTAGTAAAGCTTACATAACAAAAGTAATGAGTTTTTTCATTTTAATTGTGTTCTTTTCTGTTTAAAACAGGCTGGTTGTAAACCTTCTGATATTGGTATCATTGCACCATACAGGCAGCAGTTAAAGGTCATCAATGATTTATTGGCACAGTCTTCTGTTGGGATGGTCGAAGTTAATACAGTTGACAGGTACCAAGGAAGAGACAAAAGTATCATTGTAGTATCTTTTGTTAGAAGCAATGAAGATGGAACTGTGAGTTAATTGTATTTTCTGCTTTGCTTTCTGATTTTTATTTTCTATTTGTTTGGGACATTATTTACCTCTCTTCTTTAAAATTATGTTAAAAAACCACATAGCATAAAATTTGCCATCATAACCGTCTTTAAGTGTACAAGTCACAGGTATGAAGTATATTCACAGTGTGTGCAGCTAACCTCCAGAACTTTTTCATTTTGTAAAACAAATTCTATATTCAGGAATAACCACTCCTTTATTCCCTCTCTGTTCATTTNCAGTGTGTGCAGCTAACCTCCAGAACTTTTTCATTTTGTAAAACAAATTCTATATTCAGGAATAACCACTCCTTTATTCCCTCTCTCTTCATTTCCTGTCAACCACTTTCTATCTCTGTGAATTTGACAGAACTTTATGAATTCATGAATTTTCCACATAAGTGGAATCATAACAGTATTTGTCCTTTTGTAAGTGGCTTATTTCACTTGTCATAATGTCTCTAGGTTCATCCATATTGTAGCATGTAACAGAATTTTCTTTTAAAGGCTGGTTATTATTCCATTGCATGTATATACCACATTTTGTTTATCAATTCATCCATAAGTGGACATTTGGGTTGCTTCCAACCTTTTGCTTATTATGTTTGGAGCATTTTAAACATATAAACTTTCCTAGCTTACTTTCAAATTTGTAGATAATTCCAGGCTGGTTTTTTTTGCATTTGTATCTCTCCTTGACTTATTTTTCTTGACTATGTGATACCTGCATATAGTTTTTAAAATACACAGAGTAAAAAGTCTCCCTTCTTCCCTGTTACTCTTCTACTCAGTTCTTACCCTCACATGTTTGGTTTTTTGGATTGTTTGTTTTTGCTAACCTTCTAGAATTTCTTTAAGCATATGTAAGCACATGAATCAGTATTCATGTTTCCCTCCTTTGTGCACAAAAGGTAATATATACACTATTCTGGACTTTGCCTTTTCCACTTAATAATATAGCTTGGAGATCTTTACATGTCATTACACAGAAAGAGATTTCATTCTTCTCTTAAAGGTGCAAAGCTTTCCTCTGTATATATGGATCATGGTATATTTAACCACTCCTTTGAGTCTTCTGTGAGTTTTTATTACATTTAAAAACAATACTACAAGAAGTGGAGACAACTTCAGTTCTTTATGATATGTATTTAATGTTTGAAAATTTTATTTGTTTTTATTTTTTTGGTGCACTGTAGGGCATGTGGGATCTTAGTTCCCTGACCAGGGATTGAACCTGCACCCCCTGCATCGGAGGTGCAGAGTCTTAACCACTGGATTGCCAAGGAAGTCCTGAAAATTTATTTTTTAATATGTTTAAAGTTTTAAAATACATTTTCATTATACATATTTAATCATTTAAAATTATGGCAAAGATATTGTCACTGTTGTTCAGTCACTCAGTCGTGTCTAACTCTTTTTCGACCCTCTGGACGGTAGCCCACCAGGCTCTTCTGTCCGTGGGACTTCCCAGGCAAGAATACCGGAGTGGGTTGCCATTTCCTTCTCCAGGGGATCTTCCCAACCTAGGGATCAAACCCATATCTCCTGCACTGGCAGGCAGATTCTTCACCATTGAGCCACTAGGGAAGCCCCATGGATATCACACCCACAATAAAATACTTGAGGTTGGCATCATGGGCAAGTTTTTTTTTGCAACTGTCTGCACTTTGAATGTGTTGATGAATCTTTTCTGGAATATGTTTTTGAAAGTAGGAAGACGGCTCAAGAAAAACTGTTCTTTTTCAGAAAAACCTCAAATAAGAAAACTCAAAGAATGAAAATTATCTTTCTTTCAGCTTGGTGAACTGTTGAAAGATTGGCGACGTCTTAATGTTGCTATAACCAGAGCCAAACATAAGCTGATTCTCCTGGGATGTGTGCCCTCACTAAGCCGCTATCCTCCTTTGGGGAAGCTACTTAATCATCTAAACTCAGAAAAATTAATATCCTTTTTGTTTTGTATACGGTCACGTTTGATTGTGCTATTTGAGTACTTTATGTATTTGTATCAATTAAAACTCTGTCTTGTGTTTTCCTTGGGCATATTTCAAAAGACCTGATTCTACAAAGGAAAGAGAAAACAATTCACAGGAGCTAGTTTTAAGGAAAAAGTGATATAATGAAGGTGATGGAGAAGAATAGTTGGTGAAATGAGAAAGGGGAAACAAAGGGACTTGATTTCTCACCCTAGAAACAGAGTGCATGTTGTATCCCTTCAGGTTCCTCTCACCTCGATGACCTTAAAAAATATACATCTAGGACAAGGTATTATATTTAAACATGGAGATTATTTCTTGTCATGTTGTAGATAATTTTAAAAAATAGATCATCTCTTTAAAAAATTATATGAAGGTCTCACGCTAAGACAGGTAAATCTGGAGTAGGAAATGGCAACCCACTCCAGTATTCTTGCCTGGAGAATCCCATGGCCAGAGGAGCCTGGTGGATTACGGCCCATGGGATCGCAAAGATCTGAACACAACCGAGCGACTAAGCATGGACGGAAAGAAGGAGACAGCAGGAAGTCAGTCTATCTGCCTGTCCCACCCTCCCTTGTGAGGGGGTATGAAGAGGAGCATGAGGGGTGGAACTCTTGTATCCTGGTAGTGGTGGTGGGCACATGAACTTCTACGTGTGTTAAAACTCATAGACCTGTCTACTAAAAGAAAAAAGTCAGAAAAAATGAAGGTAAATCATATTGCTTAAGTACATTATTCATAGAATGTCACAAAAATACAAGTTTTCTAGTAGCCTTGTTAAAATTACAGAATGTTAAATAATAATGTCATGTGTTTTAATGTAGTTCCACATTGTGTTAAATAGATCTTCCTTAATTTATTTTATATCATTGATCTTCCATCAGGAGAACATGAAAGCCTTTGTCATCTATTGGGTGATTTTCAAAGAAAATAAAGCACTGTTTTCCTTGCTTTTTTCATACCATGATGATCTCCTCTAACTATTGCCTATTATTTATAATTTGGATATGCTATAAAATCAGTGACTAGTTATACTGTGATGATAACTTTTATCCCATGGGTAAGAAATGATGTAAATATATATACTCACTCAGAGTTCCAGTTTTTGGTTTTATTTATTTTTTTGGTATAACCTTGTTAAACATAACCATACAACATTTAACATAGAATTTATTTTTTCAGTACAGGTGTACCCAAAACTAAAAATTTATAGGCATTATAAATGTGTCTTTGTAAGACGTAGAGTTTGATACACTTCTACCAGCTTTTAAAGATGGATTAACTTTTCAATCTGAGGTTTAAACTTTTAAGTTTAAATTTTTAAGATTAATTTGATCTTGTAGATTTTTATCCTGTTTAGTTTATTTGAAAGAATAGGTAAGAAAATGGATTTGTTTTTGTCATTTAAGCACAATCTTGTGATAATGAAAAGTATGATTCTCTTCTGTATTTTGAGGTCCCTGATCCAAAGGCCATTTTGCTTTTTTTTCCCTGACTTTTGCTTTCTTGTATCAGCAATGTTTTAAAAAACTTTATATTTAGTGTTTTAAATTATTACTTATAAATTTATTATTTCTAATTAATTTCCTTTACTCTCCTAGTTAGTTCTCCTTCCTCTCCCACTTTTTATTTTCAGTTTTTAGTGTTTTAGAGTAGATTTTGATATTAAAGAAAATAATTCTTATTATTCTTTTGGGAAAAAATTTTGCTGAATTGATGACAAATAAAAAAGGTGTATCCCTATTTTCACCTATTCATGTTCATATGCCCCTTTGTTTTGGGGGCATTACTCAATTTTCCTTTTTTGTATGAAGATGTTTTATAAAACAGTTATCTAAAGGTGCTTGGTTACTTATGTGGTGACCAATTTAACATTAGTGTATCCAACTTTGGGGGAGGATCTCTCATTTCTCTCAAACTTTTTTTTTATGAAAAGTACATTAAAAACTGTTGCCTCTACCACACATGTTTTTTAAAAAATTATAACTTGATGTTTTTATTAAATAAACTTTTTTTACTCTAGAATCTCGCTGTGTCAATGATTCATACTAAATAATAATTAAGTTCAGGGTTGTCCACCATTTTTTCCAGTATTGAGAAGTGAAATATTGACAGTGTTCTAAAGCTGAAACCAAGGAGTGCTGACATGCATAGGATGGAGCTGATCATGGAGAGACTATGGATTCGACAGGAAAAACAAGGAAGTTGCAGAGATAAGGCTTAAATATTGGTTGGTTATCATTAATTTATATAACAGGAAGGAATCTAAGATAATTTCAGTTCCTGGAATAAGAAAATTCTTTGGCTTCACTAATGGTTGCTTTACAGATTTGTATGGCCTGCACAGTAAAGCCTAGTGGAAGAAGAACCTAGGGAGGCGTTCCATGTTTCTTGTCATTTGGGAATCTGTATTAATTACAAGATTCTAGGCACTTATTTCAAAGAAATAGGACTCATCTTTTATACATAAGATGCTGTGAGTTGGAGGCATTGAGCGAGCTGGAAGTTAAACCCAGACTGGGCCCTCAAATTGTTAATAATGCAGTCATCCATGCCAAGGACTAAGGCAGCAATGGCTACCAGTCACCAATGCTATTGGACACTCACTTTGTGCAGGTCCAGATCAAGAGCACCATTAGCCTAGACAAGGTCTTTCTTATGGTGGAAAGCCAGGTTGTGAGGAAAGGGTAGCCATTCCAGTGTCCCCATTCCTGAGTCAGCTCAGTCCTGTCTCCTGAGTTCTCTTGCTGCCTCCTCTGGTTCTTTTCTTTTCTTCCTCATCTCTCAGTTCCTAAAGACTGGTCTTTTCCAGAGCTCTGTGTTTGGTCTGGTCCTGTTCTTCCTCCTTGGATAGTCCTTGGCTTCAACCATCACCTTTGTGGCTGTTTACCAAATCTGTATACTCAGAACAGACTAATATTCTAGTTTAAAATTGGTCAGTGTAATAAGGTTTAAACATACACCCTAATTCCAAATTCTGTTCAATACAAGGTGACTAGAGTATCTGGCAAATGTCTATTTTGGAGCTTAACATCTCCCTCAAAGAAATACTACTTAGCTTTAAATAAAGTGAGTCTATTACTGAACAAGATTTGTTTACTACTTGTTGCACTAGGGGGGGAAGCAATCTAGGAAATAAAACTTCCTTTGTTCTCATGGTTTTATAAAATAAATATATAATCTTAATTTTACTTGCTTTTCTAAATGCACTTAGAATACAAATCCTTCCTTTTGTATTCCTCATCATTTGGAGAGGAGAGAAATGAACAATTCAGTCATTTCCAATGTTTAACAGCAAGATAGTAGAGGGGTTAGACTTCTGAGTTTTAGACTCCTTGAAACACTGTAAAAACCACAGGGACTTCTTTTGTCCAGTGGTTAAGACTCTATACTTCCAGTGCAGGGCATGAGGGTTAAATCCCTGGTTGGGGCACTAAGATCCCACATCCCTCGGGATATGGCCAAAAAGTTAAAAAAAACCCACAGATGTATTTTGAGATTATAAAAATAGAGGCTACTTTTGTATTAGTTCAGCTTCTGGTTGTGTCAATAGTACTGTGACTGGGCAAGTTATTTAATCTTTCTGAGGTTAGTTTTATCTGTAAAACAGAAGTAATTCCTTTCTCATAGGGTGGTTTTGAAAATCAAATGAGGCTTTGGCCTAGGAACCGACAGCCAAAGAAATGAAACTTGACATTATCTTTAATCACTAAAATTCTGGGTGCAATAACAGGCCTAAATATGAAAGGCAAAACTATAATTCTTTTTTAAAATATTTATTTGGTTGCACAGGGTCTTAGTGGTAGCACCTTGGGATTTTTAGTTGTAGCATGCAGGATCTAGCTCCCTGACCAGGGATTGAACCCAGACCCTCTGCATTTGGGAGCTTGGAGTCTTAGCTGCTGGCCCACCAGGGAAGTTCTTGTAATTCTGAAAAGAAAAAGTCTTCATAACTTTGGAATAAGGAGGGCTCCTTAAGATAGTAAGGCATAAACTATAAATTCACTACAGGAAAATTAAGAATTTATATTTAGTCAAAGGTTGCCATAAGCAGAGAAAAAAATTAGCCCAAAGATATTGGCAACACACAACTAACATCAAATTAGTATGTAGAACATTAAGTAACTTGCACAAGTCAATGAAAAGGTAAGTCAGTAGTAAAACAGGCACTATTTCTTTGTAAAAATGAAATTCCAAATAGTAAATGTAGGTAGAGTTCTCAGTGTCATCAGTAATGAGAGAAACAAAAAATCTGCCATGCAATCTACCCACAGGACTGGCCAAAAAAATGAAGAAATTCTCACAATTCTAGGCATTACAATGGACACAGCAATAGAAAACACTGCTGATAGCAGTGTAGATTATGAGAAGTTTTGAAAACACTTTGGCATGAGCTGATAAATTTAAAGAAAGGCATACTTGATTTTCAGTAAATCTATTCTTTTTACATGGCCAAGAGCCACCCTCATGTAGGAACCAGGATGCGTATACAAACTGGAAACACCCCAACCTGGAAACTCATGGACATAGATGACGTTGAACATCAGAAACAAGTAATGTTCCTAATGTTATTCCACTTGTGAAAAGTTTGTGAACAGGAAAAATAAACTACGTTGATTAGGGGCACATACTTATGTGGTAATAACATGCAGAAAACCAAGGGAACGACTCTCAGAATTCAGCATCACATTTACTTCTAGGGACATTGTGGCTAAA
>SJYQ01095309.1:13071-76845 GCA_006410935.1 Redunca redunca | reverse complement strand
CATGCTCACTAGTTCACTTAAGTATCCCTCAGTCACTGCCCTCCAGGTGCTTCAGACTCAGGCAAAATTAAACTTGCGTCAGTTCGGCTGAGCCTAATGTTGTGACCTGTGGGTCCTTGGTGTGCTTCTCAGGGCTCACGGAGTGCCAGCCATGGGCCTTGCACACACAGACCTGTGGTGCCTAAGAGGAGCCGGTGCGGTGGCAGAAGCCGGGAGGGAGGGCGAGCAGCTCCCCTGGGGGAATCTGGAATATTTCATCCAAGAAAGTGAAGCTGAGTGTGTGGCTCAGGTGGGTGAGAACCAGGCCAGGGAGGGCGGGGGCAATGCCCGCCTCCCCCAGGCTAAGGGAAAGGCTGGGGTTCTGGTTGGGCTGGAATGTGAGTTTAGCGCCTGTAAGATAAATGTGGATTGGAGAGACCGCCTAGGGCCAGATCTTGGAATGCCTGAAATAACGGATAGTTGTTTTTTGTTTTTGTATATGAGTTGGGGAGCCTTTGAAGGTTTCTTAGGAGGGAAGAGATGTATATTAAACCTTGGTTTTTTAGAGAAATCTCTGTGGTGTGGGTTGCAGTTGAGTATACAGTGAAGAATCTTATCTTGGACCTTTGAGAAAACCAATTTCACATCCAGTAAAATTACCCATTTGTGAGAGTATATAGTCTGATGAGCTTAAATGAATGTGTTCACCCCATGCGCAGGGCCACGAGCAAGGTAAGCCATTTTCAGCACCTCCAGGGGTTCCCTTGAGCCCCTGCAGCCGGTTCTCTCCCAGGGCGCCCCTGAATCTAGGTTCGCCTGCGTCAGGCACCCTTGTCTGCCTTCCCTGACTCCCCATGATGTTCTAGGGACGCGTCCGTGCCTAAAGACCTTTTTGGCTTGGTGCCGGTGGTTTGGCTCCCCGCATTTTGCCTGTTCGTTCACTTGTTGATGGACAGACACTTGGATTGCTTCCGGTTCTGTCCGCCAGGGATAGAGCTGCTGTGAAACGTCCCTGAGTGTCTGAGTGTGTGTGGGCATGAGTCTCCGTCTGTCCGGGTCAGTGCCTGGGCGTGGAGCTCCCGGGTTGTGGAGCGTGCTCGACCACTGGGTTGTCTGCCGCGGAGGCTGTGTCGTCGTTTATGTCCACCACCAAAGCGCGGGCGGGAGCGGCAGTTGCCGCAGCCTTGCCCACGCGTGGCGCTGCCAGCCTTCCAGCGGAGCCGGCCTGGCGGGGGGCTGTGATGCCCCACCGCACTTCCTGTGCGTTTCCCTGCTAATGGTGACGAGTCTCCTTTTTTTTTAAAGTGTGCTTATTGGCCAGTTGAATCTATTTTCTGTGGAGATGCCTTTTCCAATCTTCGGCGAGTTTTTCTTAAAAATAAAAATTTTATCTTGAGAAAATTGTATACTAACATGTAGTTGTAAGAGATGATACAGAGAGCTCCTGGTCGCCATTTACCAGACTTCCCCAGTGGTAACTTCTTGCAAAACCATAATATAATGTCACAGCTGGGACAGTGGGGTTGTGTAATTAGATGCTGAGCATTGTGTTCCCACGGGGACCTCTTCTGTTACTGTTTCCCTTTTATAGTCACGTCTACCTCCCTTCCTCACTGCTTGCTGGAGATTTATTTTGCGCCCCCCCCGCCCCTTTTTTCTTCTAGTTTCTTGAGGTAAGGACTCAGACTATTGATTTGAGATCTGTCCACTTTTCTAACGTAAGCATTTAGTGCTATGAATTTTCCACACGGTACTGCCTTAGCTGCATCCCACATGTTATATTTTCATTCAGTTCTATGTAGATAGTTCTCTTTATTTCTTTTGATACTGCCTATTTGATTCATGAATTATTTAGAAGTGTGATTTCCAGTTTCGTAAGTTCCCTCCTAAGAAACCTTCAACGGCTCTCCAACTCACATACAAAAACAAAAAACAACTATCCGTTATTTCAGGCATTCCAAGATCTGGCCCTAGGCGGTCTCTCCAATCCACGTTTACCTTACAGGCGCTGTTCCTGTTCTGGGTTTTTGTCACTATTTTAGTCTGACTCTGTGTGGTAAGATAGGATACTCTGTGATTGCCATTCTTTTAAACTTGTTAAGATTTGTTTTAGGGCCCAGGCCAAAGAAGTGATGCTTTTGAACTGTGGTGTTGGAGAAGACTCTTGTGAGTCCCTTGGATTGCAAGGAGATCCAACCAGTCAATCCTAAAGGAGATCAGTCCTGAATATTCAGTGGAAGGACTGATGCTGAAGCTCCAATACTTTGGCCACCTGATGAGTAGAACTGACTCATTGGAAAAGACCCTGATCCTGGGAAAGACTGAAGGTGGGAGAAGGGCCAACAGAGGCTGAGATGGTTGGATGGCATCACCGACTTGATGGACGTGAGTTTGCGTAAGCTCCGGGAGCTGGTGATGGACAGGGAGGCCTGGCGTGCTGCAGTCCATGGGGTCACAAAGAGTCGGACACGACTGAGCGCCTGAACTGAACTGACGGTCCGGTTTGGTGAATGTTCTGTGAGCATTTGAAGGAATGTGTTTTCTGCTGTTGGGTGGCGTGCTCTTCGCGGGTCAGTCAGATTCTGCCTATGGTTTGTGTTGTTCAGATCTCTCTCCGTGTTGGTTTTGTGTCTGACAGATCTGTCCGTTCGGGTGGGGGTGCTGAAGTAAGTCCCTGGCTGTGCTTGGAGCCCCTAACCACGGCTGACGGCTCTGGTGCCTGTAACATCAGCTCCTAGGCTCGTAGCTCGGCGGACCCACACTTAGGGATGTAGAGTGCTCCTGGTGGGCTTAACCTTCACTGTTACGTGATGCCCAGCTCACGCCACAGGCTCAGGGGTCTCCCCTGGTGACTCAGTCGTTAGGAAGGAATCCGCCGGCAGTGCAGGAGACTGAGCTCAGTCCCTGGGTCGGCAAGATCCCCAGTGTTCTTGCCTGGAGAGTCCCGTGGACAGAGGAGCCTGGTGGGCTGCGGACCAGAGGGTCGCAAAGAGTCAGACGTGACTGAAGCAACTTGGCATTCATAATGTCCCACTTTATTTCTAGTAATTTTCTATTTAATACTTTATCAGATGTTATATAGCTCTTCCTGTTTGTTTTTTCTAAACAATATTTGCCTGTATAGCCTTTTCTGTCCCTTTACTTTCAACCTGCTTATATTGTTGAATTGGAAATAATTGTCTTATAAATGACGTATAATTGTGTCTGTTTTTTAATTCACTCCGCCAATCTCTGTCTTTCAGTGCACTTAGAATATTTACTTTTAGTGTAACTGTTGCTATGTTACCTCTTAAGTCTGAGATTTTATTGTCTACTTGTTTTCTGTTGTTCCTGGCTTTGGATTTTGGGCCTTCTTATGGGTTACTCGGCTACTTTTTAGGGTGCCGTCTTGGTGTATTCCGTCCTATCGTTTTGGGGTGTATCTGTGCAGCTATCTTAGTGGTTTCTCTGGGTGTCACAGTATGTATGTGTGACTTCCAACGGTTGGCAGGTATTATTTTACCATTTTGAACGAGGTGTGGAAACCTTTTTTCCATTTAGGTTCCTTTGCTCTCCCCACTTTTAAAAGTATTTAAAAGTCCTCATCGTCTTGACTCCCTAAAGGTATGGATTTGTCTCATCGGGTGTGACTTAGGGAACTCGCAGGGAGGAGGGTAGTCTATGTACTCACACATATTGCCTGCTTCTTCACATTCGTTTTCTCCCTGGTTCTCCAGGGTTCTTTTTTTTTTTTTCAATCCTGTTCGTTCTATTTGGAGGATCTCCTTCAGCCAGTCCTCTAAGGTTTGCCAGAGCCCCNCCGGCTAATTTTCTTTTATCTGAGAACTCTCTAGTTCTTCAGTTCCTGAGGGATGGTCTTGCCAGATATGGACGTTCTTCTCCTCAAGCACGTGTACATACAGTGTGCTGCTTCCCCTGCCTCCATGGCTCGGAGGAGAAACACACTGCCCGTCGAGTTGTCTTCTCTTTCTTTGCAGCTGCTCCAAAATATTGTGTCTTGAGTTTTCATAAGTTCGGTTATGCAGTGTCTTGGCGTGGATTTCTTTGGGTTTACTCTGTTTAGAGTTCTTTCAGTTTCTTGAAATCTGTGAGTGCATGTCTTTTGCTGTATTTGGGAAGTTTCCAGTGATTGTTTCCTTACCCGCTGTTTTAGCCCTGCTCACCTTCTCTTCAGAGACTCCCGCGATGCAGGCACTGGCTCTCGTTATTCTTCCACAGGTCCCGAGACTCAACCCATGCTGTTTTCTGAGTGTGTTTCCTCTGTGATCCTAGGCTCTGTTACCGCCACTTAAACTATCAAGGCTGTTTGTGCTGTGCTTAGCCGCCCAGTCGTGTCTGACTCTGCGACCCCATGGGCTGCAGCCCGCCAGGCCCCTCTGTCCATGGGATTCTCCCGGCAGGAACACTGGAGTGGGTTGCCGGGCCCTCCTCCAAGGGATCTTCCTGACCCAGGGATCAGACCCAGGTCTCCCCCATTGCGGGCAGATTCTCTAACGTCTGAGCCACCAGAGAAGCCCTGAGACTATTTAGTGAGTTTTAAAATGTTACTCTATTTTTCTGTTCATTATCTGGCTTTTTTTTATAACTCCAATGTTGAATTTTCTTTCAATTTTCACTTGTTTCAAGAGAACCTGTGATTGCTTGTAGTCTTCTTCTTTCAGACGGTTGTTGTAAAGTCCTTGGTCAGGTCGCTCCAACATCAGGCTCATCTTGGTGTTGGTACCGGTTGGTTCTCTTTTCTCATTAAAGTTTTTCTTGGTTCTCGGTATGATAGGCGATCTTTGATCGTTTCCTGGTCATTTTGACTGTTACATTAGGTGACTTTAGCTGTTACTGAAGGTTTTTTTTTATCATCATAGTAGGCAGTCTCCCTGCTTAGGCTCAGCGTGCAGGTCCCGGCCCACCGTGTGGACTGTGGTTCCAGTGGCAGTTCACTGCCCAGAGCCTTCTGGTGCCATTCCATGGTGCTTCTGGGGTTCCCGCTGCCCCTCCTGGGCTGATTGCCTGGTGCCTCTGGGCAAGGTGGGATTCTCTACCCACAGGGTGAGGAGTGTCCAGGCCGGGTGTGTGTTGCGGCAGGCTACCCCGCACCTCTGAGAGTGTTTCCCGGGCTGCTTGTCATGGTGGGGTCCCACCGCTGGACTCCCCTTGTGCAGGCTGACGAGGGGGTGTCTCCGGCCTGGTGGGGAAGGAGAGGCGCTTCCAGGTTGGGTTCCTGGTGGAGGTGGGTGTTCAGGCTGCGTGTCCATGGGGCTCCCTTCCTACCCCTTGCTGGTTCTGCCAGGATGGCCCGGGCCAGTAGGTGGGACTGCCCTCACCTAACCTGTGCAGCAGGAACGAGCCTGCCTAACTTACCTTCTGTTTCCAGGCTGGGGGTCAGGAAGTACCAGGCCTGGGTCACCTTTGCTGGGTGGGAGGTGGGAAGACACCCTGTTGCTGTGCTCTTCCAGTCTGGGGTCGTCTTCCACCTTCCCCAGTTCTCTGTGGGTTCTCCTGTGAGTTATCTCCAGGGTTTGTGGTTGTGCCCAGTGGAGAGGAGCAGGGACAGACTGGTCCATGCCATCTTGTCCTGACCAGAGGCCCCTTCTGGGCGCTTGACAAGGTTCTCCTCTGTCTTTGGATTTTGCCAGTGTTGCGGGGAGGTTCTTTGGTGTGTAGATGTCTGTTTTCTTTTTTTAACTCCTGCTGGGGAGCATGGATTTTACAGTGCTGGAAACTTCCTGCTGGCTGGCTGTTGGACCCTGTCTCTCCCTTTGCTCCCGCTCCCGTCTTGCCCGTGGCGCTGGCAGTGTTTGTCATTCCCCTTGTCTGCCGTGTTTTCTCTCTCGTGTGTAATGTGCTGTTCAGCAGTCCGGTGTGTCCGTGTAGTCACTGTATATTTCTGTTTGGGGATTTCTTCTTGCTTCTTTTTCTAATCTGCCAAGTTCTTTTCACTCTCTAAGAATAATTTCCATTTTTCTGCCAGAGTTCTTAATCGTATCCTGTTTCCTTTCATTAAGAGTAGCCGTCGAAGGTCTGGCTGATGGCTCCAGTTGGGGTCCCCTGGGCCCGCTGCTTCTCTGGCTTTCAGCGTTTGATTAGGAAGTGAGTGGGCCTGCTTTTCTTCGAGTTGGTTCTGTTTGGGTTTGCTGGGTTTGCTGCGCCCGTAATGGTGTCTTAGCAGATGTGGGTAGGCTCCGGGCACCATTGATCCTCGTGTCTGTCCTGCCCCAGGCTCCCCTCGGGGGGAACGGCCGCTGGGTCTCTGCTTTTCCTTCCGTCGTTTTTCTCTCTGCTCTGCACATGGATTATTTCTGTTGATCTGTCTTCAGGTTCACTGGTGGTTTTCTCTGTTTTGTTTGTATTTTTTAAATTTAAGTTAATTTTTAATTTATTTTTATACAATTTTTAAAGGTTGCTTTCCATTTATAGTTATTACAAAACGTGGCCACATTCCCTGGGCGGTACAGGATGTCCTTGAGCCGGCTTTGTGCCCCAGTGTTTTTGTTTGTAACCCCGCCCCCCGCCTTTATGCCGCCCCCGCAGGTAACCGCTGGTTTCTTCTCCATATCTGTGAGTTTGCTTCTGCTTCGTTCATCTTTTGACTCTGTCGTTGAACTTCCTGTCGATAACTAGATTTTGCAGTTCTGAAGGGTTTTTTTAGGCTTTTTGAAGTTTATCTGTATATTTATTCGTGGCTGTGCTCGGGTTTCTCTTGTGGCGGCGAGTGGGGGCTCCTCTTGGCTGCTGGGTGTGGGCTCTGGAGCACACGGGCTCTCGGACGCGCTGTAGCTGCCCCACAGCATGTGTAGTCTTCCTGGGCCCGGGATCCAGCTCCGTCCCCTGCATTGGCAGGTGGATTCTTCACCACAGAGCCACCAGGGAAATCCTGAAGGTTTTTTTTTAATAAGTTTTATTTCTCTGTTAATACCTTCTGTTCTTTCCATTTGTTGCAGGAGGGCTTCATGGAGCCTTGTTATAATAGATGCTGTGAAGTCTTTGGTGATTCTCTCATCTGGGTCATCTCAGAGTTGGCATGTGTTGACCATCTTTCCCCCTGAGACTCGGTCACATTTTCTTAATGGATGGGGTTCTGGACATTTTGAATAGCGTGAGGCTGTTTTCTGGGTCCCTCTGGAGGATATTGGTGTTTCTGGTGGTTTGTTTAGCAGCCGGGCTGCAGTAAACCCCATTGGGTTCTAGAACAGACATCTGTTTGCCGTTTGTAGGCCATGGGTTCTGAGGTCAGTTTGGTTCTTCGTGTCTGTCCTGCTCGTGCTTGGCGCAGGAAGGGCTCAGCCGTGAACGAGGATCCCCTTTGAGGCTCCCTTCTGTCCTGGGTTCTTCGCTCATTCTGTCCTCCCCTCGGCCAGCTGGCCAGGGCCCCGCTCCTGAGCTGCCTGCTCCTGCACGTGGGGAGCTGGTTCTGTCCCTGGGTCTTGCCTGGTAGAGCGGGGAGGGGCACTGGGCGCTGCCCCCGCTTTCTTTCTCTCATGACTGGTGTCTCCATCGAAGGGTAGGGTGCACAGGGGTCCAGAATTAGAAGATCTCTGAGTGCTTGTTTCCACGACCAGCATGAAGAAGTGAGTGAGTTCTCGGGGGAGACTGTCAGCCTCGAGAGCCTCTGATGTAGCAGTTCCCGGCGGAACAAATGCTGGTGCTGGCAGGGCATTCCGATCTGCTTGGTCTGCGGTGGGGCTGGACACCGCGGTGTGTTTTAAGGCTCTCTGTCCTGCTGTGTCATGGAGGCCCGTAGCCTGCGTTTTCCTTCGCCTGGGTTGGCGCCTCCTGCGGGCCTCTGCCCCGCACGCTCCAGGTCTGCACCACCTGTCCCAGGCGAGCGGGCGACCTCAGCTGACAGGACGGTGCAGGGCGTGGCGCACAGCAACAGGAAGGCACTTCCTCGACCGGCTTGTTAGCCTGGTTGATATTAAAATTGATAACCGATACTTGTGTGAATTTTGTGGAGCTCCAAGCTCTGCTCTCAGCACCGTGACTTACTCACGTGCTGTGATTTAATCCTCACCCGACCCTGGGAGATCGGCCTTCACAGCGTCCGTGATTTGCCCTCGAGGCGAAGCTCTGACCGGCCGTGAGAGGTGCACCCAGTCAAGGCCAGGCCGCCGTGCATGGGTCCTGCTTGCACGAGAACTTGAGCCCTGACCCTTCTGCGTTGAGCTGTGGCCCTGTGTTAACCACGGGCTTGTCCAGATCCTCTCCTCTGTGGCCTTGCCTGTGGCCACCCTGGCGTCCTGAGCCTGCATCGCTGTGGTGTAGCAGACCCAGGTCTGCCCTGGCTCCCGACACTCCTGGTGAATCAAGGGTAAGGTCTCCGCAGACCTTGCCCTGCAGACAGCCGTCCCCACACCTGTGTCCCCAACTCGACGTCCTCCGGCCACTGTACCACCAGCAGCTCCAGGAGGCGGGAAACGACTGCGAGTGGCCAGTGTGGCTGCATTTGGGGGTAACGCCCGCACGTGGGGGTCTCCTGTCGCTGCAGATGACATCCCCGAGGACCTCAGGGACCCCTTCTATGTCGACCAGTACGAGCAGGAGCACATCAAGCCCCCGGTCACCAGGCTCCTGTTGTCCAGCGAGCTGTACTGCCGCGTGTGTGGCCTCATCCTCAGAGGGGACCAGGTGGCCGCCCTGCAGGGACACCAGTCTGTCATCCAGGCCCTGTCCCGGAAAGGGATCTACGTGATGGAGAGTGACGGCAGCCCGGTGACGGAGCCCGACCTCAGCCATGCGCCCATCAAGATGGTGAGTGGCCTGGGCAGTGGGGGCGGCCATGGGGCGGCCTCTGTGCCCCTGCAGCGCAGCGGAGTTGCCCCGAAACTTCGGGCCTGAGACCACCTTCTCTCGGCGGGATGTGGCTGAGCTGGAACGGGGTGGGGGCGGCTTCCCCTGGCGGGTCCCCGGGGCAGCGCTGCCCCACCTTGGCTGCGGTAAACCGAGTTGCGTTCAGAGGTGGCGACATGGAGTTGCCGAGCCCACTCTGAGATTGTTTCATGTCTATCTTTTAAGAATTTTTGTGCCAAAATAAAGAAATAGACGCACCTCTCCTTCCCCAAGCATCCCCCTCCCCATCCTCCTCCACAGCCGTTCACCAGCCTGGCGTTTCTGGGCTGGGCTGCTCCAGGTCGAGCCGCCTCCTGGCGCCTCCCACATGACTTTAGCTTAGGCTGTTCTCTTGCCTTCTGCATTCTCTGGTCTTTGGCCTGGCTGGGTGTGTTTTGGGTTGGGAGGATGTTAACGGATTCCAGGAAGAAAAGGCTCCAAGGTGTGAGTTCAGTGTGCAGACCCCTGACTGCCTGGGGCCAGTGGTGTTCACGTGGCCTTGGGCCCATCTCGTGTCTTCTCCCGTGGCTGAGCTCTCATGGGATCCTTGGAGAGGATGACAGGGGCCCAAGCTAACCTGACCCCAGGAGAGCTTACGCGTGGGTGTGGGAAGGGTCTCCGCCTGACCCTGGGCTGCGGGGCAGGGGAGGGTGACCGACTGCTGCCTCTGCCCGCAGAGCGCCCACATGGCGATGGTGGACGCCCTCATGATGGCCTACACTGTGGAGATGATCAGCATCGAGAAGGTGGTGGCCAGCGTCAAGCGCTTCTCCACCTTCAGCGCCTCCAAAGAGCTCCCGTACGACCTTGAGGATGCCATGGTCTTCTGGGTCAACAAGGTGAGCGCAGGGGCCCTGCCGGAGGCGGGTGAGTGGCCTGAAACTCCAGGGGTGCCCCGTGGGTGCGGGTCCCTTCTCCCCGAGAGCATCAGCTTCCTGTGTGTCCTGCTGAGACACGGCCCGGCTGCAGGCCCGGGAGACGGCTGTGGTTCAGACTGGCTCCTCCTATGTGTGCAGACGGAAGGGTGAGGGGCTACGCTGTGTGTTGGTGGTCCCGCTTCATAAACTCTTCTTTTTATCTTAGGCACCCAGTGTGCGTTCATTGAGGTCTCAGTTTCAGAAGGTGTTTTGATTGAGAGGAAAGGGTATCTTCTTGAGCACTATTCTCTCCTTTGGCATTTAGAAGCTCACAGTGTGACCGTCTGTACAATCCATGTGAAGAATGTTCGTTTTCCGTGTTGTGTGGTGATGGGATTCTGCTGGGGCCTGTGGTTATTAAGCCCCTCCCTGCAGACAGGAGCTGCGTGTGGGACACTGCGCTCACAGAGCAGAGGGGCAGAAGCCGGGCGGCCCTCGGGGGTGGTGCTCCGTGCGGGGAGCTTGTGCATTTCTCACTGTACAGCTCGCACACGCTTCTCGTCGTGTAGGGCTTTATCCAGGGTCAGCTGAGGAGCAGGGCAGAGCCTGTCGGGGCCTGCGTGTCTCAGGGAAGACGTTCTGCCAGGACATCTGCTGAGGTGGTCCCCCTGTTCTTGGTTCCTCCCCTGTGCAGGACGGGGCCTTGGGCGTGAGGGACGCCCGGTGAGATGGGGGCTCTCAGGCTCGCTGTGGACTTCCGGTCGGGGTCAGGACGCAGCTGTGCCTGTGAGATCGCCTTGCAGTGGTGGCAACCCCTCTTATGCGCCCGCCAGCTTCGCGTGGAGGTGCAGGTGGGAAGCGCCCTGCGGGAATCTGGAGGCAGAGTGAGGCCTGGCCGGGTGCGGGACGAGGGTCCCGGCATCTAGGCTCTGCCCGTCCGCGGTGGCGTCATTCTTTCCCATCAGCCGTGAGTGGCTGTGTAGAGATACCTCGCGGTGTTGGTCGGCATTTCCTTAACAGCTAAAGGTGTTTCTGTGTGTTTTGTTAGGTATCTGTTCGGATAGTTGGCCCAGGTTTAATGAGGTGATTTGTCTTAATGAGTTTCAGGAGTATTTTATGTCTATAAAGATCTAGCGATCCCGCACCTTCTTCGGTGTATTTCCTTGTGTTTTTATTGTTTCAGCATCAGGATGATGGCCGGTGTCAAAACAAATGAGGTGGGAAGTAGTCCCTCCTTTATTTTGTGAAACAGTTTTTGTACAATTAGTATTATTTTGTCCTGAAGTCTTTGATGGATTCATTGCTGAAGCCATCTGGGCTTGGGGTTTTCTTAGTGGGAAGGTTTTAATTATTAATTGAACTTCTTCAGTGTACGTGTAAGGTATTTAGAATTTCTGTTTAATTTTGTGTCTGTTTTGGCAACTTGTGACTTCCAAGGAATTTGTCAATTTTATTAAGTTTCGACCTGATCATCGCGTCCATATTTCCTTGTTGTCCTTTCCTGTGTGTGTGATCTGTAGTGATGTCCTCTTTTGTTTCCTGCTCTTAGTAACTTCTGTCTTTTTTTCTTCCCTTTATTGGTCTGGTTTGTCAATTTATTAATGTTCTAAAAAACCTGCTTTTGTTTTTTATTAATTTCTCCAGTTATTTTCTATGTAGCGTCTCTTCTTGCTTTCATTGTTTTTTATTTATTTTGAATCTGGCTTTCTCTCCTTTCTGGGTAAAATAGGTTAGTTCTTGTGTGCGCTTGTTCATTTTGATGTGAACGTTTAAAGTTAGTAACTCCTTGCTAAGCGGTGCTTTAGCTGCACTGTGCACATTTGTGTTACATGCTGTGGTCTTCCTTCTCTTAAGATATTTTATTTCACTTGTGGACCCTTGTTTCATCAGCGGGCTGTCTGGAAGCTTGTGGTTTAGTTCCCGTGTCTGGTGGGCTGGGCATTTGGGCATTTTTCTGGGCGTTGGTTTCTCATTCCTGCGTGGTCAGAGCGCTGTGTGACTGCCGTCCTTCTAGGCTCACTGAGGCTTGTTCTGGGTCCATGGTGGGGTCCTGCCGGGTGTTCCCCGTGCTCCCTGCTGTCGGCCCGGCGCGCCGCACACGTCGGTTCAGGCTGCTGTGGGCGGAGTGCGTCTCGGGGGCCTCGCGCCCCATCGGGCAGCTGCCAGAGGAGCGCCGGAGCCTCCAGGCGGGGCCGCGTCTGCTCTGCCTGTCGCTCGTGCCCGTCCTCACTTCATGTGTTTTTTGCATGTTGCTACGTTTGTGCACTGTTGGGATTTTTCTGTCCTTTTGTGTTCGCAGAGTGTCCCTTTATCACAGGTGACGGTCCTTGCCTCCAGCCTTCTAGTAACCAGCGCATCTCTTCCCTTCTTCTTCTTCTTGTTTTAAATTTATTTGTTTTCAGTTGCACTGAGTCTTCATTGCTGCCCGTGGGCCTTCCCTAATTCAGGCGAGCCAGGGCTGCTCTCGTTGCGGACCATGGCTTCAGGGCTCCTGCGCTTCAGTAGCTGTGACTCGCAGGCCTAGTTGCCCCTCAGCACCTGGAATCTTCCCAGACCCAGGGGTTGAGCCTGTGTCCTCTGCGTGGCAAGCGGATTTTTACCACTGGACCTCCAGGGAGCCCCCTTCCTGTTACGTTTAATCTCTCCTTGTCTTTCTGTTTGAAGTGGGCTTCTTACAGATCTCTTCTAGGCAGTTGCAGTTTTAGATGAACTGCATCTAACCCAGTGCTGGAGATGGCTGGGTTTGCATTTCATCCGCTGCAACATGTTGTTTTTATTGACGTATGTGAAGAAAATCTGATTTTCCGTGGATGCATAGTTGAAGAGAACTGTTTTCACAATCTTTCCAGATAATCATACGCATCATTTTTTCATTCTACCCCAAAACTTGACTAGTTTCTTGAAAAAGGTTAACCGAAGTGTGGAATTCGAAACATTATTAATGAGCATTTTTTTTTTAAAGTTGAGATATGGCTCTCATGCTGTAAAATTCTCCGTTGTAAAGTGTGTCTTTCCGTGGAGTCTCACGGTGCTCACCAGGCTGTGTGCCGTCACCACCAGTTCCAGACGCTTTATCACGCTGGCTGCGTCAGCAGTCGCCCCCGCCGCCCGTGCCCCGCTTTGTGTCTGCGTGGATTTGCCTGTTGTGGATGTTTCATGTAAATGAAGCGTACAGCGTGTGGCCCCTCGTATCTGACTCTCCATTTGCCTCGGCGCTTGCACGGCACACGCTTGCTGTGGGACTTAGAGTACCCGCTCCTTTCTCTAGTCGTGTACGCCGCGCTGTTCAGCCATTCCAAGTTTTGTTTAGCCATTCCTCAGCCGACGGACATTTCCGTTTCCACTTTCTGGCTGTTGTGAATTCTGCTGTAAAGGTTACTGCACGAGTGTGTGTGCGGCTGTGTCTTCGTCTTTCTTCGGCTTGTGTCTCGGGGTGGAATTGCCGGGTCGCACGGGCCCTGTGAAGAGCTGGTAGGCTGGCCACGGCAGCCGCCCCCTTTTCCTTTCCCCAAGCACCTGAGGTTTCTAGCTTCCCATGTCCTTGCTGAAACGTACTTTCTGCTGCTTTGTTTCCAGCCATTCTGGAGGGTATGAGGTGGTGTCTCATTGTAGTTGAAATTCACATTTCCCTGATGAGTGCAGGAGACTCAGGTTCAATCCTGGGTTGGGAAGATCCCTGCAGAAGGGAGCGGCTACCCACTCCGGTATTCTGGCCTGGAGACTTCCGTGGGCTGCATAGTCCCTGGGGTCAGAAAGAGTCGTCACAACTGAGTGCCTTCCACTTTCCCTGATGGCAGTGGTGCGGAGCCTCTTCATGCGTTCATTGGCCATTCGTAGGTCTTTCTTGGAGAAATGTCTGTACGCATCTCGTTTTAAAAGCTGACTGTCTTGTTCTTGTTGCAAGGTTTCTTTTATATGATCTAGCTACTAGCCCAGTGAACTTTTTTTTGAAAACCCTTGTAGTAGATGAGAGGTCTTGCTGCTCTTTTCTTTTCTGTTTGTGTTTAGTTGAAAGATAATTCTTCACACTATTGTTTTGCTTTCTGCCATGCCATCAGTATGGCTCAGCCATAGGTAGACATGTGTCCCCTCCCTCTGGAACCTCCCTCCCACCTCCCAGCCCAGCCCATCCCTCTAGGTTGTCTCAGAGCACTGGTTTGAGCTCCTTGAGTAGCCCAGTGAACTTCTTGTACTCTTGTCCTGTTGAAATCTTTCTTACACTTTTCCTGGCCCCGTTACCGCTAGTTTTCTGAGGTTGCACCTTGTCAGTGGGAAAGCTGTTCCACTTAGTGTATAGATCTTCCCAGTGCTGTCACACCTAATGACACAGTGTCAAAAACTACATTCGTTAACATTGCATCAATCCAATCAGAAAATCATTTCCATGTTAGGAAGATAATTTATGGCGTAATCTTCTTTCACGTACAGTGTTTAATTGTGAAAAATTTTAGACATGCAGAAGAGTTGAAAGAACTAGAGAATGTCCTGTGTCCACCACCCAGATCTTATAACTAGTGTTTTTACCATACTTCCTTTATCACTTATCCGCGTATATGTACATTCTAATTTATTTTAGAATATTTCTATCTCTACTTTTTTTCTTTTAAAAACATTTTTTCCAACTGTCCCAGGGGTCCAGGAGTTGAGACTCCACCTTGTAATTAACGCAGAGGGTGTGGGTTTGATGCCTGGCTGGGGAACTAAGGTCCCACCTGACGCAGGAGCAGCTGAGCCTGTGGACGCAGCTGCTGAGTCCGCGCGCCGAGACTCCGGAAGTCTGCACGCCACAGCTAGAGAATCTGTGCCCTAACGGAAGCTCCCACGTGACTTAACGGAGACCCCTGATGCAGGCAAATGAATAAATATTACAGAAAATTTTCCCTGTCCTGGATTTGATTTGCTCACTTATCTGTGTTCCTTTTTAATGATAAGACTCTCAGTTCTGTGGCATGTCATCTGATCGTAGCCTGGACCACATGCCCGTTGGCCTTGTTTTTTCCTCCATGGTATTTTGTAATTTGCAGTTTTGATCTTATCTTTGGGTTAATAATTCCAGAAAAGGGTATTTTTATTTCTGTGCGGTTGTAGTGCTTCCGGGTGTCTGACGATGGTTGCTGGTGTTCCTTTGGTGTCAGGGAGTGTGCGAGCTCCCGTCGGGTGTCCGGGAGGGTCTCAGCCAGGCCGTGGCTCCGGCGGTGTCCAGTGACGTGGTGCCGCCCAAGCCCCGGGGTGAGGCGCTGAGGCGGGGAGGCGCACAGCCGCAGGGGGCGCCGGGCCTTCCGCCTCCTCTGTGTCATGGGTCACGGGGTTGGAGCCATAGGTCACGAGGTCTGTGTGTTTCCGCAGGTGTGTACTGGTCTAAATGCTACCTGCATCTGAGAATCGGAGTTCACAGGGGCGAGGTGGGGTCTGGGTGGGGAAGGAGGGACATACACCCCAGTGCTGGAAATCAGTCTCAGCTGCTTCCCTAATGCATTTGATTTTTCCACTTTAGGTAAATCTTAAAATGAGAGAGATAACAGAGAAAGAAGTTAAGTTAAAACAGCAGTTACTGGAAAGTCCAGCTCATCAAAAGGTAAGGGAGATCCCCTTCTCTGGAGCGCTCATTGCGTGGCTCCCGGTCGCAGAGAACCGTGTCCGCGTGGGCTCCTGCTGCTCCTCCGTTTCACTTGCCAGGCAGGGAGTGGGTGCCCTGGGGCCCTGCCCTGGCGGCAGGGGCTTGGCAGCCCGCTGCCCTTTCTTCCAGGCAGGGGTGGCCTAGTATTGAACTTGAACTTGGGAGGGTGGGGGAGTGGAGGGAGGGCCGAGGGTCACCTGAGGGGAGTCAGCACAGGAAGGGGCGTTGCTGGCAGCCAGCAGTCCCCTCAGGGCCCTTGTGGGCCGCGAGTCCAGTGGGGGCTTTAGGAGGGTGAAGGTCCCGTGACCAGTGAAATGAGACGCTTCCATCCTGTTTGTCCCTTTTTTGGGATGAAGGTGCCAAGTGTGTGTGTGACTGAATCCACGTTCCTCCACGTGTGCACACCGTGGCTGGCTGAGGCTGCGGTCCCAGGGCTGCGGGTCGAGGGAGTCTCCTCTCGCTGCCTCCCGAGCCCTGGGATGCTGTCCGTGGGTCCCTCAACCTGGCCACGCAGCCGTGAGCCCCCCTCCTCAGACGGACGCAGACGGCTTGCCGAGACCCTCTCTAAGCGGGCTCGGCGCCTGTCCTCTGTGGGGCCCGGCCCTCACGCCTCCAGAGGCCAGCATCGTGGCGGTGCCCGTGGTGTCCCCTGGGTCCCTGCTGTGCAGAGCATCCCGGGCCACGTGCACTGGGCACATCCCGCCTCTCGGAGGCGGCGCACCTCCTGTGTGAACGTGGCGTGTTGCGTGTGTTTCGTCCGTCCTCACACGGACCTGCCTGCTGACTCCTCTCCTGCCTTCCTTCCCTCGCCTCCTGAGCAGTCTCCCTCCAAGTGGTACTGGAAGTTAGTGCCCGTAAGTGGACCCCGTGTGCACCCGGCCGCCATGAGACGGCCGTCCGCCGCCATCACTCGCTTCCATCTCCAGCCGCTCGCGCCCGTGTCTTTGTCTGAGTGTCCTCCCTGGTGGTTTGCTGCGCCTCCTGCGGGGCAGGGCTGGCCCGCGCTGGGCAGAGTGGACCGTGGCGCGGCCCTCAGCTCCAGGGGGCCCTTCTATAGCCGCCACCCAGAGCGTGGTTTGCCCACTTGCTTAGGTAAACTCGACAGACAGCTTCTCCTTTGAAGAGGTAGTTTCCTGCTTTATGTGATGAATGAACTTCAGGGTCAGGATCCACTCCCAAACCTCTCTTGCAGGTTTCAGCAGGCATGGCCCGTGGCATGCTGTGTGCCACGTGGCCCTTGGCTTGCTTTCCCTGGTGGCGAGGGCGCCGGCGACCGTTCTGGAAACGGACCCAGTGTGTACACTGTTTCCCATGCACAAACACTCGGTGCTTCAAGTGGCGCCCTTTAAAATGAAGTTCCGGAGAACAAATCTTTTTGAAGCTCCCTTATTTTTGCCTGTCCCTTTAGTTTAATTGTTTGGATCAAATGGTCCTTAGGATTCGATCATAAAGGAGATACGGTGGATGTAAACTGTCAGTGGGATCTACGTGAAAGAGTCCACTTTGTGGCTGATGGATACTTTCCCTTCTTTGAAATGTAATAATCACAAAGAGGGGGAAGGCCTATTTTATTTTGAGTGTTTATATATTTCTTAACTTATTGAAAAGTGAAGGCCAGAGAGCAAACTGTGAAAGCAGGTCCAAGGGGTAGTGAGGACCGTCAGGTGTGCAGGTGCCCCGGAAGGAGGGTGTCAGACAAGACGAGGGCCTCACTGGGAGACGTGGCTGGGAGCAGAGCCCTCGGGGTCTCCTCCAGAGTGGTCGGTCCCCTCGGCTGCCCAAGCGTGCAGCCCGCTCTTTAGCAGCAGGCTGAGTGTGGGCGGGCCCAGGTCTGGGAGCGGGGCCCCGTCGAGGGGCGGTGGTGGCTCCCGGACCCAAGGGGTCAGCGCTTTCCCCAACGCAGACGCACATCATCTGTCCTCAGTGAGAAACCATCTGCTTTCCTGCATGCTGTGCTCTGCTGTGTGCCGTGTGTGTGCGTGTGGAGGCTGGTCAGCCGCATGCCTTGGGCTGCACATGGGCGCCCCGGGGCCTGGCCCTGGGCGGGAGCCTGCACCAGGCCGAGAAACAAGTTAAAAGTCCCCATGGAGACTGGTGGGAGTGGCGTGCATCGCACGGGCCGGGTGGGGCGTGTTCGTGCACATGCCGCTGCTGCCCGCCCGGCCCTGGCTCTCCCGGGGTTGCTGCTGGGGGCTTTTCCTTGGGTTGACTGACTCTTCCGCGCGGCTTCCGGAAACCTTCCGTGAGCAGCATGGGCTTTGTCCCTCGAGCTGGCACTGTGCTCTTCTACCCTGGGGAAAGCGTGGCTGCAGAAATGCCAGGCTTACCGGCACCACAGGACGTGGTCACCCAGCAGGCGGCCTTTGTGTCCACGCTCCGAGCAAGGCCCAGTTATAGGGCGGCACCTGCGGGCGGGGGAGGCCCCACTCTGAGCACTTGTTCCCTGTCGATAAAGACAGCGGCACAGAAACCTTGGGGAAAGTGCTTATGTTTTTTTTAATAGCACTTCACGTCCCTTCAGATTCCTGGCCGCCATGTGCCTGTCCGAGGGGCTGGTAAATGGTCAGGCGGCCTTTGTCTGCGCTGGTTCGGGAGTTTCCCAGGTGCTGTGTGAATGCTGCCTGTGTTACATGACTCCGAGCTGCTGCTGGCTCTGAGAAGGGCCAGTCACGTGGGTCTTCCCGGCGTAGGGCGCTCACCACGTAACTTGTTTCTCACCTGTGGACTGTGTGCAGCCCCTGGCAATGTAGGCGTGTGTCCTGCCTCCTTCCCCTGGGTGCCTGGCCCTCAGAGGGAGACGGCTGTGGCATCCTGAGCAGCTCACCGCAGTCGCCCGCTGTGGCCAGGAAGCCCGGTTCCCTGGGTCTGGACGCGTGTTCCAGGCAGAGGGCATCACCCAACCGTGAGGCTTTCGCGCGTGGCTGCCGTTGTTCTGACCGTGGTCCGGCCGGCTGCCGTGGATGCTGGCTGAGCGCCGGCCTTGCGCGCAGTGACTGGGCCCCTCTCACCCGCAGGTGCGCTACCGCCGGGAGCAGCTGTGCGCGCGGCAGCCGCCCCACTTCCCGCTGCTGGAGGACCTGATGCGCGACGGCAGCCACGGGGCGGCGCTCCTGGCCGTGGTCCACTACTACTGCCCGGGGCAGCTGAAGCTGGACGGTGAGTGTGGCCTGCACCTCCGAGGGGGCCCGGGGGGCCGGAGGACATGCGGATCGCCAGTGTAAGCGATGAAGCGGACAGCGGTAACCCCGAGTCCTCAGCATCGCTGGGGCAGCGCGTGGACGCACAGATCTGGTGACAGCATGCCTGGGCCTGGCCTGCGTTCTGCCTGGTGAGGGGCTGGGACAGACATGGTAGCACATTCCCTCTCAGTGATCGGACTTACGTCTCGGGACAGCTAAGAGCTGGTCAGCCCCACTCCAGTCGAGGTAAAGCGTCCCGAATGTGGTTTGGGAAGATGAGTGTGGAATCCAGCCTGTGGACACACTGTGAGGGGCACCCGCAGGCCTGGTATCGGCGGCATCACTGGGTCGCGTGTGTTGCCGTGGTTCCCGTGCCGGGCCGTGGGGAGAGGCTTGAGTGATGCCCTGAACAGCACCGACAGGAACAGGGCTGCCGATGTGGGTTTGCTTTGCACCCTCCTCTGTGACGTGGGGTGGGGCGGAGGCGTGAGTTCCACAGATGTCCTGACCGCTGCTGCGCAGGGAGTGTCTGCCAGGCTTGTGGCTGGCACAGGGCTGACTGTGGTCCCTCCCCGACCCAAGCAGACATGCTGGGCTTGGTAGTTTAAAACACACAGCTGACGGTGAAAGAGGGAGAGTCTCAGATTCCGGGACGGGGTCCCCATCTTTAGTGAAAAGCCCCGGATTGGCACCTGATTTCCCTGGGCCTGGTAGGCCTCTGTGCTTGTGGGGCCTGGGCCACCTGCCCTGGGAGCTGTGGCCAGCACCCTGGGAGGACTGAGGGGCACCCCCTGCCGGCAGGACAAAGCCAGGAGGCCCGTTGGACGCCCAGGCCTGCAGCTGAGGGGATCTTTCAGGGGGCGGTGGACCACTGGGCTGCATCCTGGGTGGGAGGGAGACAGGTGTGTGCGGTGAGTTATGTGAGATCGAGTCAGGACTCGGGAGACGTGGTCTCACTTAGAGTGCCACCGTGCAGGAGTGGGCCACCGCCGGACCCCTGCCCCCGCCCCCGCGGGAAGGCAGCAGGCAGCAGGCACAGCAGACAGACTTGTGCAGACGGACACCTGACGGAGCACCGCGTTCACGATGAAGACTTCAGGGGAGATGCTAGCGTGGCGCGCTTGTGTGCGTTGGGCTCTCCCTGACCCTCGGCACCTCCTGCGGCTGCCTTGGGGCTCACTGGTTCAGCAGTTCTGACTTTGATTTTGTCCAGCCTGCGTCTCACCTCTCCACCGGGGTCTGGAGATAGACGGAGGCACTAGGAGCAGAGAGCCTGTGGTGCGGATGAAGCGCAAGCCTGCAGGAGGAGAGGGCGAGGCTCGCTGTGTCTGTAGCAGAACTTTAGAATGGGGCTTTAAAAGCAGCACAGGGTGAGATGACCAGAGGCGCACTGCGACCCAGCTTGTAAGACCGCCTGATGACACAGATGGGGGCAGGAAGGCTGGAGGGGACTCAGCACACGGGCACAGGCCCAGGGCTCCAGCTCACTGGGGACCTGCCCTCTTAAATGAGAATGCATGGAGGCGTTACAAGAATGGGCTCGATTAAGGCCACAGAAGAAACCTCAACAGGTTTTATCACAACGCAGTAAAATGAGAAATCAGTAACAGAAACGTGCAGTGTCTGTCTCTCAACTGCTAAAATCTTGAATGTGTGGAAATAAAGAACTTACTCTAAAACATTTCACGATCTAACTCGGAGTCACAGTGAGATTTCCTGGTGGGGGCTCACCGAGAGCAAGTGTCTTTATCCGTTCAGCTCACTGATACACCCCATGCTGTCTGGGACAACCTGGCGTTTGGTAGATTTTTGTGGAATAAATGAGCAACGTACATGCCTGAATGCACGGGCCGCAGCTCAGATGGCTTAAAGGGAGACTTGTTGCCTCAGCTCCAGTACTTTGGCAACCTGATGCGAAGAGGCGACTCATTGGAAAAGACCCTGATGCTGGGAAAGATTGAGGGCAAGATGAGAAGGGGACGACAGAGGATGAGATGGTTGGATGGCGTCACTGACTTGATGGACTTGAGTCTGAGTGAACTCCTAGAGTTGGTGATGGACTGAGAGGCCTGGCGTGCTGCATAGAGACCATGGGGTCGCAGAGTCGGACACGACTGAGCGACTGAACTGTTGCCTCAGCGCGTGTCCTGTAGAGCAAGGAGTTTAAAAACCAGTATGCCAGGCTGATCTCAGTGCATTTGACAGTAAGAGAAATAAACCAGAAAAAGCTGAAGGAAGGAGAATGAAGAGTGGCCTTCTGTCTCTGCTGGTCGGAAATCATCCGAGCACAAGGGGGAGCCAGGCTGAGCTGCAGGTTCTGCCCTGGGGGACGGGCCCCCTGGTGTGGGGGACGGAGCAGGGGGTGCAGAGGAGGCTGAGCGAGAGCCCCGGGAGCCCCCGGGACCAATGACCCCGGGGAGCAGGGCGTGAGAGGAGGGGTCCGGGCTTTCCCTCCCTGTGGCAGTCAGGGCCCAGTGTCCGCAGCTGCGCTGCCCCGGGTGCTGTGTCCGGGACATACCGTGGTCCCTGGGTTCTGGCCTTTCTCCTCTCTGACACCGCTGCTCTTTGCTTTACAACTGACTGGTGACCGGGCTGCATGGACATCGTTCTCCTGGTCACGCTTTTAACCCCAGGGTGGCCGTCAGATGGGGATTTCTGGCCCCGCTTGTCGGTTGGCTGGCGTTGCAGTGCGGAGGGCCGCTCTCCTTGCGGCGGGATGGCCTCATGGAGTCTTGCTTCTTTCAGCGTACTGACCCATTCGTCATTCTTTCACTTTGATTGGCCCAGATTCCCGTGTGTTTCCCCTTGCCCCAGCTAAAGCACTGAGAGCTGGGCAGAGGGGCGCAGACGCCGATGCTCTGTGGAACCTGATGCCTGGTGTGGCCCACAGACTGTGGGGCAAGCGCCACCGGTGAGGGGGGAATGCAGGGGAACCCCACCCCATATGTGCCAAACACCATGCCTTGGACGAAAATCATGAGTGGAAAAGCAAAATTTTAAAAACTTGGAAAAAAAGAGGAAAATATTGTTACGATGTTGGTAATGGGATGGATTGTTTAAATTACAGAATTGCACGAGCACCAGAAAAGATCCCTGCATTTAACCATGTAAAATTCACTGTGGTGACGGAGGGACATCATAAAACTGAACGATAAAATATGCCCACAAAAGTGTTTGGAATAAATATAAATCGGCAGTGGACTGCCACACTGTTGTTTTGTAACAAGCATACACAAAGAATTCTGACAAATCAGTAGGATTTGAAGAACCCAAGAGATGATAAGAGCAGGCTTTTCCCGGAAGAGGCAGTCCAGGCGAGCACATGGCCCGGCACAGGGAGGGCCGGATGCCACGGGTGGGCTGCGGCGTGGCCAGGCCAGGTGTGGGCAGCGTGGCTGTGGCCCCTCCTGGAAGGGTTCCCGGGGAAGAGAGCATGCAAGTCTGGGTTTTCATAACAGTGAACGTGGAGTCCTGAGTGAAAGTGAAACTTGCTCTGTTGGGTCCAACTCTTTGCGACCCCACGAACTATACACAGTCCAGGGACTTCTCCCGGCCAGAATACTGGAGTAGGTAGCCTTTCCCTTCTCCAGGGGATCTTCCCAACCCAGGGATTGAGCCCAGGTCTCCCGCATTGCAGGTGGATTCTTTACCAGCTGAGCCACCAGGGAAGCCCGGAATCCTATATAGCCACTGGGAAATTGTGGAAACCTCTTAAAGAGATGGGACTACCGTTGTGGGAAAAGACCCTGATGCTAGGAAAGATTGAAGGCAAAGGAGAAAGCGGGGGTAGAGGATGAGACAGTTAGGTAGCATCACCGACTTGATGGAGGTGAGTTTGAACGAACTCCAGGAGACGGTGGGGAGCAGAGGAGCCTGGCAGGCCACAGTCCGCGGGGTTGAAAAGAGCTAGACACGACTTAGTGGCTGAACAACAAACACAGCTGTTGAATGACAAAATCTGCTCACATCAGCACAGAACTGTTTAGAGACAAAATTCCGGGTCTGGGGGAGATAACAGGCTGCCACCTGCTAGGCATGGCTTGCTGTGAGTGCTGTCTGCAGTCAGCCAGGGGCTGTGCCCATGGTTCGTGGTGCAGACGCCGCACGCGACAGGTCCCAGGGCTTAGGGGTGCTGCCTTGGGGCTAGGTGGGTCAGCACTGGGTGCTTTACTGAGAGAAAATAAGATTTGGATCAGAGAAGGGACGATGTTAACATTTGTTCACTCGGTGGAGGGTACCTGGGAGTCTGATCTTTATATTTGTAATATTTCACAACCTGAATTTTAGAGTAAAAGGAACATTTCTTAGCAATATAATTGTTACTCAGCTTATGAAAGTTTTCTCTTGAGAATTCACAGTATTAGGGCATCTCCACGTAGGACAGAATTCGAACATAAATCCCGTTTGTGCGTGAGATTTCTAAACCGTTGGAAATGACTTCTTAGGAGTAAAGTTTTTCTAAAGTAAGTTTCTCAGTCCTGTTTGTTTATTTACAGGCAGAGTTAAGTCGTCAGTACAGCCACTTCTAATTTAGCCTTGGGTGGTATCTGGGTGTTCTGGTCGCTCCTGAGGGTGGGCCCACGTACCCCTCGAGAGCCTGTTGAGTGGCCCAGCATGGGGTGTCCGTGCTGGCATTTTCTGGCTGAGGGTCTGGCATCCTGCAGGACAGCATGAAATGGAACAGTTGTCCTGCTCCGGGTACAGACAGCCAGCAGAGGGAGGCCGAGCTCTGCGGGCCTTCTGACTTCTGTGATTAGCGGCGTCCCGTACGTTTCTGCGGGACAAACCTGACGCTTCCCGTGTTAAGCTCCCTCCCTCACCTGTGGGCATAGTGTCTCTGGAAGGGCTGGGGGAGGAGCTTGGTTAAATGTGCACTGACCTTGGGCAGCCAGGTCTTTATAAACTGAAAGGTGATTGTCACAGTTCATTCTTAAAAGCTCAAGTAATTTCTGTATACATTTTAGATGTTAACAGTTAAATTCAGGTCCTGGAGATTTTCTCTATCTTTTTCTTGGTGTTTTCTTTCTATATTTAGCATTACTTGTAATCACTTGTGATGTTTAATAATGCTTTTTACCTTTTTAAATGTCGCCTTTACCTTCAATTAAAATGCTTTTCAGTTGAAAATTGTACACACATATGCGCACGCAGATCTGTGTGCATGCACACCGTGAAGCAGCGTGTCTTTATAATAAATTGAAGTTTTCTTCTTATCTATTAGATATATGCTTGAAGGAGGTGACGTCGATGGCTGACAGTCTGTATAACATTCGGCTTCTGAGAGAATTCTCCAACGAATATCTTAACAAATGCTTTTATCTCACCCTAGAAGATATGCTGTATGCCCCTTTAGTGTTGAAGGTAATAATCAGTTATCAAAGCACATTTCTAAAACCACGTGGGAATAAGCTATTTACTGTGTCCTTGATCTTTTCTGTGTTTTCTTTTAGCCAAATGTTATGGTTTTTATTGCCGAGCTCTTCTGGTGGTTTGAGAACGTCAAACCAGATTTTGTCCAGCCCAGGGATGTTCAGGAACTGAAGGATGGTGAGTGGCAGACTTCCGTGCGTTAAGCGTGCTTGGGAGGTGTGCTTACAGGCCCCTGCCTTCATGCTGCAGTGGGGTTGAATCAGGGCTTTCTCTGGGGAGCACCAGGGGGCTTGACGGGCTGTGAGCAGTCTGCCTCCAAAGCCCGGGTCTGGCCACCAGGACTGGCCCTGGCACCATCTTTCCTGGGCCGGCGTTCTGGGAGCAGCTTCAGGCTGGCCCGACCTGCAGCCCGGAGCCCACGGGGGCTTGAGCTGCAGTGGCCACTGAGGCGGTCAGCCGCAGGCTGGGCCCAGCTGGCCAGCCGCGCCCTGGGGTTTGGCTGCAGGCGCCCTGGTCAGCGCCAGCCCCGGGCCCGGTGAGGAGCCTGCGTGTTAGCAGTCCACGCACCCTTCCCCGCTGCTCCAGTCTGGCTTGTGTCTTTTGATTTTAGTGCTTCTTTCGTTAAAATATTTGTTTTATTCATTACAAAATATGCCTAATGACCTTGAAACCAGTTTTTTTTTTTTTGAGAAGTTTGATTTCATGTAAAAGTTTTGTTTTTAGTACTTATAAAAATGGATTTTTTTTCTTAAAGATTCTTCTCGCTAGTGTTTTAAGTAGTGGTAAATAACAAGACTATTCCTATAAAATTGTTTCTGCAGCTAAATCCGTGTCGCACCCCAAAAGCACCCGGCCCCCAGTTCCCATCTCCAACGCCACCAAGCGCAGCTTCCTGGGCGGCCCCGCGGCGGCGAGCCCAGCCGACCCGCAACCCCCCGCCCCGCCGCACCACCTGCAGCTTGGGGAGCCTGAGCCCCCGTAAGTCCGCCCCGCCTCCCACCCCCGCCCGTCTGCTGTTCCCAGTGGGGTCACCTTTTCTCAGGGCGATGGGAAGCTCTGGGGAGTCAGGAGTGAGGACCTCCTCTGTGGGCGACCCCCAGCCCAGGTGAGCAGCGTAGCCTCAACACGAACTTGAATTTGCCGTGGAAACTTGAAGCCTGTTGTATGATAGGCCATGGCCAGAGGTCATTGTGTCTCCAAGCTGCAGTCCGGATGTTTATCCAAGTTTGAATTCTTGATGTTGTTGGTACATTTTGGGTTCATTTTTACAGTAATTAATTTTCCCAGGGAGTCTGAATCTTTTTCAGGTTGGTGTGATTCATGCTGGTCTGGTTTTGAACTTGAAGATGGGCAGCTGGTGATTTTTCTCTCCCGTCCTCTGTTTAGGGGGAAGGGAGCCTCTGCTTTTAGCCCATCACACCCTTTACTGCCACTGAGGCAGAAGCAACAGAAGACGGTGCAGGGAGAGGACCCCCCAGGTGAGAAGCACTGCCCCCCCCCACCCCCACCCCTCTCTCTGGAGGTCATTACAAAATGAACAGATTTGTCGTGATGGAGCGATGTTGGTTAAGAAGACTGGCAGAATGCTTTTTGCATTTTATTGATGTCCCTTAGAATTTATAGTCTTTATAGTCACCACATTAAACCTAATGAATTACATAACGCATGGCCTTACCTCGCGTCAGAAACTGACACTTTGACATTCACTGGTTCTTTTGATTGACATCGACACCACTTATTGATAATGTGAAAGTGACGGTCACTCAGTCCTGTCTAACACTTGGTGGCCCCGCGGACTCTGCAGCCCATGGGATTCTCCACACCAGACTGAAGCAGGGCTTTCTGTAGGGGGCACCAGGGGGCTTGACGGGCTGGGAGCAGTCTGCCTCCGAAGCCCGGGTGGCCTATCCCTTCTCCAGGGGACCTTCCCAACCCAGGGATCAGACCCAGGTCTCCTGCACTGCAGGCAGATTCTTCACCAGCTAGTCACCAGGGAAGCCCAAGAACACTGGAGTGGGTGGCCTATCCCTTCTCCAGGGGACCTTCCCGACCCAGGAGTCGAGCCAGGGTCTCCCGCACTGCAGGCGGATCTTCACCGGCTGAGCCACCCGGGAAGCCCGTCATTTATTGGTACTGCCGGGTAATTGGCATTCTCACGATTTCATGGCCTGGACTGACTTATACGTTGCCTATTGTTGAAACCGTGGAAAATTGTGTTGGGATTATTTGCTTCCCTGAGCAGTTTTGGTGTGCTGAGTTATGATGCGTTTCCTTGAGAAGTGGTTATTATATTGAAGAAATTTCAAGTGATATAAAACTGGTTACTTAATGCTGAGGTCACTCACTGTTTTCTCCAAACCGCAGACCAGCGACACCGATCCAGTTCCTTAACCCGAGCCGACAGTCAGCCCCGAGGAGCAGCCATAGCATGGACGGAAAAGAAAAACAGGTGACCTGTCCACGTTTCCAAATACGGTTCTGCTGGAAATGTTGGTTAGTCTAACAGAGCAGTGCCCCAGATGTGGTCCAGGGACCCCGGAATAAGTCCACAGCAATGCTGCTTTCAGCCTGCTGCGGCCCTGGGCGGTGTGGGGTCACAGCAGCTTGGCTCAGGCAGACCCGAGAATCCAGCCAGAGACGCAACTGAGGCCGTTCCTTACACTCTGCCCTGGCTTGTTTTAGAAAACACGGCCACAGCTCATGTAATGGATTTCTTACCAGAATTTTTAATCGTTTTCAAAACGTCTCAGCTTGAATTCCTAGGGCGATACATATGGACTCGTATTGACGGATGCGTGAAAGCCCGTTGGGATCCTCAGCGTGGTCGAGCGGGGCTGGGCCAGAGTGTCAGGATTGCTGAGCTGAGAGACTCCCGGCCCCAGGAGAGAGCTGCTCACACGTCCTGTGTGTAAGAGTAGGTTCTCTCTCGTGACTCGTGTTCTCGTCAGAGGCGTGACGTGTCCCGTGGCCTCTCTCCCCACGTTGCAGGCCTGTGTCTCAGCCGGCGCCCTTCGCCCTCCACCACACCGCGAGCTGTGACATGGATCCCGGCGGTGGCGACCGCGTCAGCCTGGCCCGCTCCATCAGCAAGGACAGCCTGGCCTCCAGTGTCGTCCACCTGACCCCGCAAAACCAGCCCCAGCCCACGGCCCTCAGGACCGACGGAAGGAGCCTCCTGAGCAACGTTGACATTGAGGACGAAGACGAGGAACTCCTGGCCATCGTGAGGACGGACATGGCTCGCCAGGGCGGCGACCCTGGCCCGATGGCCGGTGCCAGGTCTCCCCAGAGGCTAGCGGACGCCTTCGAAAGTAAGCCCGACAGCTTCTTCCTGGAGCCGTTGATGCCGGCCGTGCTCAGGCCAGCCAAGGAGAAGCAGGTGGTCACCAAGGAGGACGAATGTGGAGAGGGGCGACCCCGGGCCTTCACGTCCAGGAGGTCTGGCGATGGCCACCAGCCTCTGGGGAGGAAGAAGGCACCCGGCAGTCATGTTGCTCGGGACTTGAACAGGACTTTCACCCCCATCTCCTGTTCAGAGATGTCTGCGGGCTTTGACACCATGCCCGCTGAGGTGGGGCCCCAGGTGGCGGGGGACACGCATGGTGGGCCTCTGGCTGGCAGCGGTTTTGACCCATCGTCTCAGGGACAGTCCGCCGATGGCTTCTTCCTTCATGTAGGCAGAGCCGACAAGGACGCGGAGGGCAGGCTCTACGTGAGCTGTGCACGGAGCCCCGGCGCCCTTGGCCCGGACACCTGGGCTGTCCTGCGGCAGGACTCTGACTCGGACGTCGCAGACCTGGACGAGGCCGAGCAGGACTTTGCCGGCGAGGAGCACCCCGCGGCGAGGGCCGGGTACGGCGGGGAGGAGGAGTCCGCGAAGCTGCAGGAGGACCTGAAAGTGAGGGAGCATGACGACAAGGATGACGCCAGCGGCCGCTCCAGCCCATGCCTGAGCACCGTCTCCCAGACCAGCAGCGCGTCCATGGCCAGCGGGAGCGCGAAGATGACCAGCTTTGCCGAGAGGAAGCTCCAGCGGCTCAACAGCTGTGAGACCAAGTCGAGCGCGAGCAGCTCCCAGAAGACCACGCCCGACGCCTCGGAGAGCTGCCCGGCCCCGCTGACCACGTGGAAGCAGAGGCGGGAGCAGAGCCCGAGCCGGCCGGGCGGGGACCACGCCAGCCTGCTGGCCTCCGAGCTGCTGCAGCTGCACATGCAGCTGGAGGAGAAGCGCAGGGCCATCGAGGCGCAGAAGCAGAGAGTGGAGGTGCTGTCGGCACGGCAGCGGCTGCAGCTGGGCAAGGCAGCCTTCCTGCACGTGGTCAAGAAGGGCCGGCCCGACGCCGCCCAACAGCCGCTGAAGGCGGGGTCCCTCGCAGGGGAGCACGCCCAGCACAACGGGGACGACTTCCTCGGCAAGGAGGAGGGCCGGGGAGCGCTGCTGGGGTCTCCGGACGTGGATGGGGAGGGCCTGGCTCTCCAGCCGCATAAGGCCCGGGACCCAGCCGGCCTCCCCGAGCTAGAGCGTGGCAAGGCGCTGTCGGCGGTGCTCCTGGAGGACACTGAGGGCGTGGACGTGGGCGAGTGCGACCTGTCCATCGAGAAGCTGAACGAGACCATCAGCACGCTGCAGCAGGCCATCCTCAGGATCTCCCAGCAGCAGGAGCAGCTGCTGCTCAAGTCCCCCACCACGCCCTCGCCCGGGCCCCGCAGCGGCTCCCAGGACCCCAAGGCCAAGGCGGCCGTCCAGCTTGTTGAGCCGCTCTCTCCAACGGCCCTGACCGGTCACCGCAGGCCCCGCCTTGGTCAGGGCCGGAATGCCCGGTCAGGGAGGCCGGCTGAGCTGAAGGTGCCGAAGGAGCGACAGCAGGGTTCCTCTCGGAGCAAGACCCCCACCCCTGGCCTCGAGACCGCCCCACACTCGCGGTCCTTCCCGCCTCGGACGCCCCCCGAGCCGGGCTGGGACGGGCCCAGTGAGCCCGGGAGTGAGGCTGCAGAGAAGTGCGTCTTCGACAGCTATCGACTGCACGACGAGAGCAACCAGCGGACGCTCATCCTGTCATCCTCCCGAGACGCCAACGTCTTGTCTGAGCATGGGGGCTTCAGGGAGGGGCTGGAAGGCAGTGCGAAGGAGGCGGGGCTCAGCACCCTGACCGCACCTGGGAAGGAGAACGTGCCGCTGGACGAGCCCCCGCGCAGCAAGGCCAGCCTCATCGAGGTGGACCTCTCAGACCTGAAGGCCCCTGACGAGGACGGGGAGACGGAAGGCCGGAACAGCCCCGTGGACCTTGGCAGCGAGGGGGACCAAAAGCCAGGGGTTGGCTTCTTCTTCAAGGTAAAGGCTGGCGGCATCCACGTCCTGTGGTGTCCAGGCCATCACCCACCTGGGTCGTGTGGAGCCGCTGCTGCAGAGGCTGGGGGGTGAGGGGGTGCATGTGCGGCCTCCTGGCTGCAGGGTCTCCGCAAGGTCCCGGCTCTCCCAGGGCAGCTGGCCGTGCCAGCAGAGATGCTCCTCGGGCCCCGAAGTAGGAGCCCTGTGGCTTCGACGTGTCGCGGGGTGACTTCCTCATGCTGGTTTTCCGACCACGGAAGAATGAAAAGCGCTCTTACTTCAAAGGCTCCGCAGAGCAGGCGCTGTTTGGCCTTTGGGCTGAGGTTGGCTTCTCCTTGTTGCAGTCCGGACAGGTGGAGAAGCTTCAGGAAACATCCTGGAGCTTTTTCTTCAGGAGGAGAGGGCAGTGAGCCGTGAGACTCCTCTCTGTCTTGAGAGCATCTCCTCTGTCCTGGCCCTTGGGGGTAGCTGACACCAACGGAGCGGTGAGGGCCGTCTCGTCAGCCGTCTCGTCAGGACGGACAGGCCCCTGCTTGGCGATCGTGCGCTTCAGTTGTAAACACACTTTGGCTCCCGTTGTGGGAACTAGTGTGTGGGTTTCGGGCAAATAGAGTCAGCGTCGGCACACTGAATGCTTTTGGAACGGCGCGGCTTGTTTCCTATTTGCTAGCACCTCTAAAGGGGTGCTCCTTCCTCAGTTAAAAAGAGTAAGGCAGCGTCTGGACTACGTTTCCTGTTCGCGGTGCATTAAGCGCGGCCAGGGTTGACAGTGCCGGGGGTCCCGCGAGGGTCCATCCCGGCCTCTCGTAGGTGACTGCAGACGTCCCGTCTTGTACCTTGAGGGCGGGGCCGGGGCATGACCGTGCTGGGGGTCCCCCGAGGGTCTGTCCGGCTGCTCATAGGGGACATCTGCTTTGCAGGACGAGCAGAAGGCGGACGACGAGCTTGCCAAGAAGCGGGCGGCCTTCCTCCTGAAGCAGCAGCGCAAGGCCGAGGAGGCCCGCGTGCGGAGGCAGCAGCTGGAGGCAGAGGTTGAGCTCAAGAGAGATGAGGCGCGGTAGGTGGCCGAGGCTCCTGCCCACTGGGTCTGTCATGCCCCCCGCCCCCCGATTCCGGGCACTGGCATGAGCAGGACACTGCGGCCGGTCCTTCCCGCAGGCGTAAAGCGGAGGAAGACCGGATCCGCAAGGAGGAGGAGAAGGCGCGGCGGGAGCTGATCAAGCAGGAGTACCTGCGGCGGAAGCAGCGGCAGATCCTGGAGGAGCAGGGCCTGGGCAAGCCCAAGGCCAGGCCCAGGAAGCCGCGGCCCAAGTCTGTCCACCGGGAGGAGCCAGGCAGCGACCTGGGGCCCAAGAGCGCCTCCCCCCGTAAGCAGGGCCCGGGCGAGGCGTGCGGGCCCTGCCCCCTCCGCTCCCCGCCGCCCCTCCGGCTGTCAGCTCCCACTTCCCTTCTCCAAAGTTGGGGCCGAGCGCTGGCATCCTCAGGTGCTGAGAGGCAGCAGGCCGGCCCTTCCCACCCCCGTACAGACGGCTGATGTGGGGGACATGTGTCTCACGGAAGCGTGCCTCGTCTTGTCTCCAGCAGCTGACAACCTGAGCCGGGCCCAGTCGGGCTCCAGCCTGTCACTGGCCTCCGCAGCGACCACAGAGCCCGAGAGCGTGCATTCAGGGGGCACACCTTCGCAGCGGTGAGCAGGCGGGGTGCTGCGGGGGTACTGTGCAGTGTGGGCGGTGGGCCATCCGGCTGGCCCTGGGGCAGCTCAGAGCCGCGACAGATCCCTGTCGTCCAGGCTCACCCGCTGCCGAGATGGTTTTGTGTTTGTCTCTCTGTCCCCTCTTTCTCCCAGCCCTGGACGTGTTTTTGTTTCTAACCTTTTGAGAGTAGTAAGTTGACGACATTTATCCTTAAACAGTTGAGAGCGCGTGTCTCTGAGCAGCCATAGACCAGCACTGCCGTTGGGTCCACAGTGTCCTTCCGTGAGCCCAGGCCCGTGTGGGACGCGGTCTCGCTGAGTCCTTGTGCCCATTCCCTGGAACGGGGCCCGCCGCTCCTGGAGCGGGCAGGTTTCCCCCGCTGCAGTCCAGCCTGTGTGTCTGTGGCTGGGGCCCCACGGAGAGGGGCTTGTGCGCTTCCCAGGGCAGCCCGTCACGTGTGCCGCCTTGATGTGGGCTAAGGTGCTGTTCCCGGGGGCACTGGCATTTCCCTTTCTGGTTAAGGAGTGAGTCAGGAGGAGGAGGTGCTGGGGAGCTTGTCGATGGTGCTGACCACCCACAGGCCTCAGCAGCCCCCGCGGGTCTCTGTCCATGCTGCCCCCACACTGGGGTCGGCCTCCTGGCAGGCAGGTCCCTGCTATCCTGCCTTGCCGCACCTCCAAGGGCTTCTTGACGCCTCCCAGGGACCCTGGACTCTGGTTAGGACTTTGCTCAGGCGGTCTATTACCGGGACTGAGTTCAGGCTTTGCCCACACCTGCCTCCTGGCACGTGTGTGTCCCGCTCAGTGGAGGTGGCCCAGGGGCTGTGGCTGGGGACTCCGCCCGCCAGGCCCCTTCTTCCCCTGGTCCGTCCCTTGTCTGGCGGCAGCAGCGATGTCCGGGCCCTGGTCACCTGCCTCTCACAGCAGCAGGGCAGGTACTGCCCTCCTGCTCTGCGGCGCCACCTGAGGGTGGCCCTCCCCGCCCAGGCCCCTTGGTGCCCCGGGCTGGGTTCTGTCCCTGATGCCACGTTTTCCTGGGGCAGACTGGCCATGCTCCCCGCTGCTGCCACGGCCGCCAGCCCTTCCTGTGCCGGCGGTGCAGCCCAGCCCGTTTCGGGGTGGCGTCCCACCAGCCAGCACCAGTTGCGGGCGAGAGGAAGTGTGCCTGCCACCCTCCCATCGCTGCCCTGTCCCCCTTCCCAGCAGAGTCGAGTCCCTGGAAGCCTTGCCTGTGCTGAGCCGCAACCCTAGCAGGAGCACTGACAGAGACTGGGAGACGGCGTCCGCTGCATCCTCACTCGCCTCCGTGGCCGAGTACACAGGTGACAGCCTTGTGCTTGGGACGCGGCGCCCAGCCGCGTCCTGCGGGGAGGGCGCGGCGTGGGAAGGGAGGGCACGGCCCTGGAGTGGCGCGCCTTTGCCCCTGCCCTGCTCATGGCTCACTGTGTGTCCTGGGCACGTAGGAACCCCACGATGCTAAGAGTTTAAAGTCCCGCTTTTGTGTTTTCTGTGTATCAAAGAAAAGGAAATTAGAAAAGGAGTAAGTTATTTACTTTAACCTTTTCCTTAGTTTATTTAAAATCTATAACTTAGAATTCTCTCATAGATTTGAACTGGCTGTTACTCTGCGTTTTCAGAAAGTTATGAACACTCCTAATTTAGCTTGTCTGCTGCTTGGTTTTATAAGATTGTTGCCTTTTGTGTGTGTGCGTGCGCGTACGCATGCCACAGATACTCACTTTGCACATCTTGGCCTGCTTTTCACAGGTCCCAAGCTGTTTAAGGAGCCCAGCAGCAAATCCAACAAGCCAATCATTCACAACGCTATATCCCATTGCTGTCTGGCAGGAAAAGTGAACGAACCTCACAAAAATTCAATATTAGAGGCAAGTATCAAAGTTTCACACCTAAGTTTTCATGTAGGGGAAGGGTGTTTGTGAATGAAGGTTTTCCCTAGAGGGGAGAATCCTGATGGCTGACGAGAGGCTGCTCTCTCACACATGTGTGGTCAGGTGTGGGGCACACAGTCCTGTCTGCTCACGCCGCTCAGCATGCCCTGGCCCTCAGTTTCAGCAGACCTCGGATCAGCAGGATGGAGGCCGCCCTGGGGTCGGACGGGGAGCGGGAGGCGGGCGGGGCTTCTTACAGGGAAGCCAGCAGACTCGGCATGCTGTTGAGTGGGTGGAGGTCTTCGAGCGTCATAGACAGTGTCGGGGCGGAGGCGGGGCCCAGCTCTGTACTGGGGCCACTGGAGAAACGGGAGTTTGGGGCAAAATGCTGGTTATTTGTGTCCCCGTGATGCTTTCTCCCCAGGGGCCGCAGGCCTCAGTCACTCTTCATGGTGAGTGGCGGTGGTCTCAGCAGGTGGACAGTCCGGACGGAGGGTTCAGGTTAGGACTGGGTGCGTGCCTGTAGCCTCACGGAGGCTCCGGCTGGGGGCCCTGCTGGGGCGGGGCTCCTCTGCACCCCGGGTCCCCAGCTCCTCAGCTGCCGGCGGGTCTGAGGCGGCCCCCGCAGTGGGCACCCACGGGACATGCCAGCTTGGCTCGGATGCCACAGCGTGCAGATAGCCGCAGGCCAGCCGGAGGGCGGCTCAGCCCCCAGAAGCCTGTCCACAAAAGCGGTTAGACTGATTCTGACCGGGGCTGTGGTGAATGGTCTGGAAAGAGTGGAGGGGCAGCATTGGGCTCCAGGGGCAGCTGCGGCAGGCTGGTCAGCCAGCAGGGTCTCACTGGAAGGGGTCTTTGAGCAGAGGCCTGGAGTCGGGAGGGGTGCCGTGCAGGTTTGGGGGCTCCCCAGGCTCCAGGTGGGGCTGATGCCCCAGTTTGGGCTGGAGCCAGGGAGCTTGGGGTCAGAGGTCAAGGGGTCATTACCGTAGGGCCTGTGGGGAGTGGCCGCATGGGCTGCCAGCCTGGGACAGACCGCATGAGGGTGGGGCGCGGCGGGAGGGCCTGGAGACTGCTCTGCCTCCAGTTCAGCTCGTGTTCAGACACAGCTTTTACGTTGTTGGAATTGCTGGGATTTTGCCTTTTACTCTTGATTTTATAAATATGTGAATTTATTTAAAATAATAGGAAGCCTGTTAGATACTGAGAAGGATGGTGTCTATTTGTGAAAAATCAGGTTTTTATAAACAGGAATAGCGGGAGGAGGGGCACTGCTCTGCGTCACAGGGATCTGCTTGGCCCCGGCTTCCCCTGACTCTGCGCACGTCTCACGGGCCCTGCAGCCACTGGACAGCCCCAGTGAGCAGGGCGGCGGGGGGACCGACAAGGTCTCAGAGGAACGGGGAGGCGTCCTCAGGGCGAGCGGAGACTCTCGCGGGGTGTTGGCAACCCGGACCAGGCTCAGAGAGCTGCAGGGTAGAGGCTAAGCGTCTCCAGTGCGAGCGGTGTTGGGCAACGTGTTTTTGCGATAACGATGTTCTGAGGTTGAGAGCCCGGTGCGGCAGACGCCGTAACAAGGAAGGACCGTCACCCCTGCTCCAGGTCCTTTCTGTGACAGCGCTGGCGAGGGACACCTCTCCCACGTGAAGCCCCCTGTCGTGGTGTCAGGGCTGCGTTCCCAGGGCTGCAGTCAGGGACAGTCTGGCCCTGGACCGGGGCCGCTCCCCACGCCGCGCCCCTGGCTCTGTGGTCCCCTCAGCGTTCGCCTCCCCTGGTGGTGCCACTTGGAGGGGCTCATCCCGAGGCGGACCTCGGGCGGCCTCTCTCACTGGCAGGATGTCGTCAGGCCCGTCCAAGGGGTAGCACCTGTGGTGCTTCAGTCCTTTCTGCGCCTGAAGAGCGTCCCATTTCTGTGCGGACCGGGGCTTGTCCGTCCGTCTGCTGAGGGGCTTCTGGGCAGCGTCAGCCTTTGAATGTTGGGTAAAGTAATGCTGCTGGAGACGTCTGTGCACAGGTTTTCCCTGGATGTGTGTTTTAATTTCTCTGGAGCGCATCCCTGAGAAAAGGGCTGCCGAGTCCCGTGGTGACTGGGTGTTCCAGCTTCCGAACCCCTGCCTGACTCATTTCCACGGCGGCTGCGCCCTCCCCTCTGGCAGTGGGAAACGGGGCCCACTGCCTCACGTCTGCTCTGGCACTTGTCTAGCCTGGCGGGTGAGCGGGCGGTGGGCACAGGGTCCGACTGTGGGGGCTCACAACTCCGTTTCTCCCCCCTTCACCCCCCACCTGCAGGAGCTGGAGAAGTGTGACGCCAACCACTACATCATCCTGTTCCGGGACGCCGGCTGCCAGTTCCGGGCTCTCTACTGCTACTACCCCGACACCGAGGAGATCTGCAAACTGACGGGCACCGGGCCCAAGAGCATCGCCAAGAAGATGATCGACAAGCTGTACAAGTACAGCTCGGACCGGAAGCAGTTCAGCCTCATCCCGGCCAAGACCATGTCGGTCAGCGTGGACGCGCTCACCATCCACAACCACCTGTGGCAGCCCAAGCGGCCCTCGGCGCCGAGGAAGACGCAGACTCGCAAATGACCCCGGCGCAGCGGAGGCTGCGGACGCGCCAGCCGGGTCGATGTTTATTACTTTCTTCCTTTTGGGTACGAAGTGTGCAGAATCACAGACCTTTTTTCAAAGAGGCTTCTAGACGACAAGAGAAAACCCCTCCCTGAGCTCCCGGCACCAGGATGGCAGGTGGAGCCGGGGAGGACGGCCCGATCGGTCCCAGTGGTCGCCCCGTTCCTGCTGCTTGGAGGCTCCCGGCCGGGGCGTGTCCCAGAGCTGCCGGCAGCAGGGTCCTTTTACTTGAAGTTCTCCTTCAGTGTAAATTAAAGTGATCTCCTTGGCTTCCTCGCCTCCCCCCTCACCCCTTCTTGCACATGGCCTGACCCCGCTCCTGCTGGCTGGCTGTGACCACGCAGGATCGCAGGATTGAGACCTGGTCTCGGGTCAGGGTGTTTGAATGTCTGTAGGAAAGGAGTTCATGGTGGGGAGTTGTTTTCATTTGAGAAATTGTATAATATTTATTGATTGTGTCTACTGCCAACGTTTATATCCAATTCTAAGATTTCTGGAAAAAAAAAATTCTTGTTTCTTGCTGCTCAGAAAAAGTTTACTGAAAATAGCAGTTCCCTAAAAGCACTGAAATCTGCGGTCTGTCTTCTGCTAGAATAACGTTTACAAACAAGCGCGGCGGGCTCCCCGCCACGCAGTCGCGAGGGAGGCACGGTACTCCGCTGGCGTCCGCCCGGCTGGAGGCGGGCGAGCCGCACAGCACAGCCCTCGCCCGGTACGTTGGGGGTGGCACGCCCATGATTGTTCACTTTAATAAAGACAGATTTTTTGGTAAAGTAGAATATTTTTTACTCTGAGCATGTTTCTCTTAAAAAGGTGATGATGCACTTAAGCTGACAGTCCTTTCTAGTGTTTTTATCACGTCCTCACTCGTCCCGTCCCGATCCTGGCTTCTGGAAGAGCTTCGGGCCTGCCGGGGAGCTTGCGGTTCTCCGTGTCAACGGAGCGTTTGGTCGCGTCGCCTATTCAAACACAAAGTGGTCGTTGGCAGCTGTCCGGGAACCACAAGTCCGAGGGGCGCTCCAGTCCGCCTCCTGACGGTGGGCCTGGTGCTCCTGCCGGCCGCCGGTGCTTCTCGGGACCAGACCTTCAGGCGCGGCCTGCACACGCGCTGCCCATGCACCTGACCCGCTGACCCGACTGCCGGGACGTTCTGGAGTCACTTATTTAGTTTTGCACATATTTTTTTTGTCTTGGGAGTGTTACTTGAATCTATCTCAATACCGCAGAAAGAAAAAAACTGAAGCTCGACAGAGAGAAAAAGTTAAAACACGCAAACTGGTAATTCCAACGCAGAGGGGAGTGACCGTGTTCACGGGCACGGAGGGGACGCGGCAGCCTTGCCCCGCCCGGCTGGGTCTTCTGTACCTGGGTAGGCCTGTGCGGTTCCCCCAGTGCTGAGTGCTGAGACAGTCCTGAGTGAACTCCTGTGACATGCCGTTCACACGTGTGCTTTATTTCTCACTGTATGTTTGATAATTATATTGTTATATTTATTTTAAGAAAGCACTAAAATGTAATAAAGTACTTAACTAATTTGCTTTCTATGGCCACGTTTGTGTGAGGTTGTCGTGGCTGGTTCTGTGGGTCGGGGTCCCCATTCCGCACTGCGGAGAAGCTTCTGGTGGTTTCTGGCTAACTGCTCTCTTATCAAGAGAAGATGCCCTTCCAGCCTCTTCCTTGATGAGGCCAGAACCCGTGACGTTCTCAGCACATTCAGAGCGGTCCTGCTGGAGTCGGAGGAGGTGGAGGCTTCTCAGGGACGACCGATAGGTTCTTCTGGCCCCCGGGCCAGATGTCCCAGGCCTGCTGAACCTCTGGGCAAACTCTGGGTCTCCTGACACGGTCAGTCTGCTGTGGGCCATTGTGGGGGTGTTCCCGATGCTGGGCACCCTCCACCGAGCTCAGTGAGGACCCGTGGCACCACGGCCCCTGGGTGCTCAGCCGGGTCAGTGCTCGGGACGTGGGGCCGGACGTGCCCCTTGGGCCCCCTGCGCGTTGGAGCGAGCGTCGGACGTGTTTCCGCGGCGGGCATTTTCGTCTCTCTTGGCTGTGGCGGTGAAGTCGTCACCTCTGCCCTGGGACTGGGCTGTGCACGCCCCGCAGACCTTCCGCCCTCCGGGCAGCTGCACGTTTGTCTTGCTCTGACCGCAGAGGGCCGGGCAGCCCTTCCTTGCCCTGCAGAATGCCAGCCTGCCACCTGTCCACCCGGGTGAGGAGGTTCGCGCGCGAGTCCTTGGCTGTGACCTGGGATCCCCACAGCCCAGGTGAAACGGGTGAGTGAGCTGCTTACTTTACAAATACACGTGCAGAGGCGTTAAGGTATCTGTACACACGCTTGCACATGCCAGATGAAGGCTGTCTTCCTGTGTGGCCTTTGGCTTTCCATGTCACGCAGATCCATGTCTGATGGGGCTGTTTGGGTCCAAACTCTGTTCTCTGCTCTGGCACACGGAAAAGGAGCATAATTTCAAATTTACGTCTGCGGTACACGTTTTCTTTTTTTGGTGTTGTCTTTTATTTGTTATTTTTGGCTGCACAGCTTGAGGGATCCTAGTTCCCTGATCAGGGGTTGAACCCACGCCCCTGGCAGTGGAAGCAGAGTCCCAACCCCTGCACCTCCAGGGAAGTCCTTAGGTGGTGCGTCTGTTCCTTAAAACTAGGTGTTACTTGGTGGGGAAAAAGTTACTTGAGATAAAATCTCTTGTTAAGGTGAACTCGGATAACCTTTCGTATTTGACACCGACCTACTTGGTGAAAGGCAGTTTGGCTTCTGAGAAGCAGGCATGGGCAGCCTCGAAGCAGCTCTTCTCCCAGTTCGTGGCCTTGGTTTCTGGTGGAGGGGCAGATGGGCTGGGCTGCTGCGTCAGGGTCACGGCCAAGTCCATCAGCGTGGGTGGGGGGCAGAGCACCTCGTGATGGCCTCTCACCAGGCCAGGTCTCAGGTTGGGGCTGTCCAAGGCTGCATAGCACGGGCCTGGCATTGCCAGCAGAGTTGTGTTGCACTGTCTCTCTTTCAGGGTCTCCGTGCCAAGGCCCGAGGTGTGGATCCCATTGAGGTCTTGGGGTGTGAAGTCTCAGGGCTGGAACCTGCCCTGGGAAGAAGCTTGGCTCCTGGCTCCCTCCCCCTTCCTGTGCTCAGCCAGCAGAGGGGTCTGTGTGTTTTCTCTTCTTTAGAAAGAGCAAGTTACCGTGTTCCAAGTTACTTCCTAAATAGCAAGGAAAAGCCACTTGGGCAGGATGAATGATAAAAAGCAGTAAACCATACAGTCTGGTCTCCATGCCCTCACGCCCAGACGTAACTTGTGAGAGGTGGTTTCAGGGGAGCCCTGCTTGGCCATGAGAGTTTGGGGTTGCTTCTGGTACAGAGGAATAGCAACAGCATAGAACTCAACTCTCCCATGGAAGTGAAGTCTAGACTGGTGGTGGTATGAAGCTCGGAAGCTGACACATTGGAAGCTCATGTCTGGGCCCGTGTTTTCAACTGGTGAGTGGATACTCCGAGTTCCTTCCCGCGGGTCTCAGCTGCACTCGGCCAGGCTGCATGAGAATGGGTTCCAGCCCGAGTGTGCTGCCTGGGGTTGGGGCTGCTGAGACGTACTATCGGGCTGCTGAGACGTTCCACGTCTACAGCTTGAGATGCTCTGTGATGTGACTGGTTAAACTGACAAGCATGCCACTCCAGGGACCGAGCTTTGAGATGGGGACTCATATGCCCCAGACGATGCCTGTTCTTTGCTCATCCTTGTCAGGGGCCTGTGGTGGAAGCTTGTGAGCATCCGGGAGGTGTCAGGACTTTTTTTACCCTGATTCTCAACCTTTTTTCTTATGCATTTTTCCTTTCAGCTGATAATCCATTTCTTTTTTAATCTATTTTTTTTAATTTTTATTTTAAATTACAGGATAATTATTTTACAATGTTGTGATGATTTCTGCCAGACATCAACATGAACCGGCCATACCTTCCTTTTTGGTTTTTTCATACATTCCTTTTTATTTTATTTCGCTTTGGCTGTGTGGCATGTGGGATCCCAGCTCCCCGACCGGGGATCAAACTGCCCTGCAAGGGAAGTGTGGAGTCCTAACCATTAGGCCACCAGGGAAGTCTCAGGACTTGAATTTAAAGTGTTTTTTTTTCAACCATTTGTCTCCAGTTGAACTGATAAATCTCTCTAGTCTCTTATTTTGTAAGAAACAATTTTTTTTTTTTTTGCCTGTTTTTGTTCCAGGTGTTAAATTTTCATTGTGTGCAGTACAGTCCTTGTTCTTTTTTTTTTTTTTAATTGAAGTAGAACATACCTACAGAAAAGTAACTAGTTGCATGCACAGAACTTGATGTAAAGTCTGAGTGTTTATTCTCATTTTAAAATGAGTGGTTCTCAGCACTTGCCACCAAAGTCATCCCTAAAGGTTTTCCTTCTACATTACACTGGTGTCTGGCCCAGTTTTATTAGTAGGAGTCGGTCAGCTGAAGCATGAGACAACGGAAGGGCAGAGCAGCTGTCTGCGGTGGAAAGTACATCCTCATTTCCGTGTCTTTCTTCACACCGGCCTGCCGTTCAGCTTGAGGGTGCTGAGATGCCTCATCCAGGGGGTGGTCGGTGCGCCAGCAGGGCAGTCCCCCCGGGGTGGGTTCCTCAAGTTTCCAGCGTTAGGCGTCACTGGCCTGGAGCTTAGGGCAACTCAGCTGCTGAGGGAGAGTGTGTGCCAGGCGTCCCCTAGGCGCCCCGTCCTGGAGCCTCTAGACCGCTGACCAGAAGGACCCACGCTCGCTGGTCTAAGGCTTCCTGAAGTTTAAGACACACCGCTGATTTATGCCGCCAAGAGAAGCCGTGCCGTGTAGACTGTGCATGTCATTGTCGGGGAGACAGCCTGATCTCAGGCTCAGGTGTGTCCGGGGGAGGAGGCTCGGGGTGGGGTCCATGCAAGGACACCCGGTAGACTGATGAAGAAAACCAGGTTTCTCTGCATCAAAACCTGGCCAGAGGCCCAGCAACAGAAAATTACGGTCCACTTCCTGCTGCCGAGCATAAGTCAAGGGAACCCAGATGAAGACACCATGCTCAGCAGCGTCTAAACAGGAATAAACATTCAACATGAGAGAACGCATTTGCGTAATTCACATGGAAGCCGAAGAGGAAAACCAGGTGCAGAAACAAGTTGATCACACTCGGCATGTATTATTCAGGATGGAAAGTGCTGCAGTTAAAATTCTCAAACTCTGATAACACGCAGCAGAGACGTCCAGCAGACCCCACCTTAACAGTGAAGCTCTGGAAGTGTCCCCCGTTAGGTCAGGGTGGAGCCCAGGTCGCCGGAGGCCAGACTCAGTAGCCAAGGTTCTCCTGGATATCTGAGTTGTCATAATAAGGCACCAGGATTAAAGACAGGAAAAGAAATGCCCTAAAGGTCTTTATTAGCAGAGAGAGATGAAGGTCCTCTAGAAAAGTGGAGGACAGGTGGCGAGTGTTGGCGCCACCAGCAGGCAAGCCAGAGTGCTGGCAGACCAGCAGGGGCCTTGGGCAAAGGCGCCACAGGAAGCTGGTCACTTAGAGTGTCCCCAGAGGTGTGACAGCCGGAGGTTCAGTCTCCAGCTGTGCAGATGGACCACCACCACATGCGAAGTCCCCAGGGGCCTTTCTAGGGGGTCTTTGCTGATTCAGGGCTGGGCGCTGGGGACCAGGACAGGGAGCCCTGAACACAGCTCCTGCTCTCACCCTCTCTTCTAGGCTCGGACGGACTCCGGGGCCCCAGCAAGTGAGCAGGGCCACGGGCCCCCACGTGAACTGCAGCCCCTTTAGCAGGGGTCGGAGGCCTGCTGGGGGCTGTGGCAGGGAGCCCTTCCTATGGGACTGAGCCCATGAGTCCTGGGGTCTCAGAGCAGATCGAGGTTGCGGGGGGGGCGGGGTGGTCTACTCCTGCCTCCAGCTCAGGTCAGCACCTCCAGTCCTTGGAGGGCCCTCAGTGGGCGCACGGTGGGCTCACCCAGAACCCCATGGCATCCCCTGACGTAGAGGAGGGTGAGCATTTTAGAGGTCGACCGTGCTTATGCTTTCTTTCTGGGAAATTCCTGGGGTTTCCTTTGCCCACTTTCAATTGGGCTGCTCTAACCGGGTGGCCCTCTTTCTTACTGATGCGTAGAAATTTTTAAAATAATCTAGACAGGGCTTTCCTGGTGGCTCAGATGGTAGAGTCCGCCTGCAATGCGGGAGACCTGGGTTTGAACCCTGGGTCAGGAAGATCCCCTGGAGAAGTGAATGGCTACCCACTGCAGGATTCTTGCCTGGAGAATCCCATGGACACAGGAGCCTGGCGGGCTACAGGCCATGGGGTCGCAAAGAGACGGACACATCCCATGGACACAGGAGCCTGGTGGGCTACAGGCCATGGGGTCGCAAAGAGACGGACACAACTGAGCGACTAAGCACAGACAGGATTATTTCTTTATGTGCAGAGCATATATGCCAAGTCGTGGCTCTTTTTTTTTTTCCTTTTTGCCATGCCACATGGCTTGTGGGATCTCAGTTCCCCAACCAGGAACTGAACTTGGGCCACAGCAATGACAGAAAGTGAAGAAGAACAAAGAGCCTCTTGATGAGGTTGAAAGAGGAGAGTGAAAAAGCTGGCTTCAAACTAAACATTTGAGAAATGTTGATCTTAACCATGGCATCCAATCCCATCATTTCATGGCAAACTAAAGGGGAAAAAGTGGAAGCAGTGACAGACTTTATTTTGCTGGGCTCCAACATCACCGGACAGTGATTGCAGGCACGAAGTTAGAGCACAATGGTTCCTTGGAAGAAAAGCTGTGACAAACCTCGTGAAAATAGAAGTGAAAGTGAAAGTTGCTGAGTCATGTCCGACTCTCTGTGACCCCAGGGACTGCCCACAGGATTCTCCAGGCCAGAATACTGGAGTGGGTAGCCGTTCTCTTCTCCAGGGGATTTTCCCAACCCAGGAATCGAACCAGGGTCTCCTGCATTGCAGGTGGATTCTTTACCAACTGAGCTATCAGGGACAAACCTAGACAGCGTATCAAAAAGCAGAGACATCACTCTTCCTGACAAAGGTCCATCTAGTCAAAACTATGGTTTTTCCAGTAGTCATGTATGGATGTGAGAGTTGGACCACAAAGAAGGCTGAGTGCTGAAGAATTAATGCTTTTGAATTGTTGTCCTGGAGAAGACTCTTGAGAGTCCCTTGGACTGCAAGGAGATCCAACCAGTCCATTCTAAAGGAGATCAACCCTGAATATTCATTGGAAGGACTGATGCTGAAGCTCCAATACTTTGGCCACCTGATGTGAAGAGCCGACTCACTGGAAAAGACCCTGATGCTGGGAAAGATGTAAGGCAAGAGAAGAGGGCGACAGAGGATGAGATGGTTGGTTGGCATTACCGACGCAATGGACATGAGTTTGAGCAAACTCCTGGAGATGGTGCAGGACAGGGAGGCCTGGCGTGCTGCGGTCCGTGGGGTCGCAAAGAGGCAGACACGACTGAGCGCCTGAACGACAGCATGGCAATGAGAGTCCGGAGCCCTAAGCACTGGGCCCCCAGGGAACTCCGTGGCTTTGGGGGTTTTTGACTGTTAGCCCCTTCTCTTGGTGTCTCTAACTGCTGTTTTCCCGGTTAGAGATGAGTGCAGCATATTTCCATGTCCTTGCTGGTCACCTTGTTTCTCTTTTGTGAAATGTCTCTTCAAGTGTTCTGCTTCTTTCCCCTTAGAAGATATATTCTGTATATTAGTTATCTTATGCCTCCAGAGCTTCTGCATTCTCCTGATGGAGCCGTGGTGAGCAGAGGTTCTAGACTTCTTTGGCTCCCCGTCTACCTCAGCCCCTCTTGCTGAGGGCCCAGGCTCAGCACCAGCTCTTGGGGGATGCCCTGGGGGAGGGTTCCCCTGGGAAGACCTCCAACCCACCCTGTGCAGCAGTATACCTGGGAACCAGCCACAGGGGTTGCCTCAGCACCGAGGGGGGCTGATGGGTTCCCCGTGACCCCTCCGTCCAGACTCCTGGAGCTGCTGGGCTGGAGAGGGGCTATGGATACTGAGAGCGAGTCTGAAGTCCCTGCCTGGCATCCCGGGAGCTGTGGCCTGGGTCCCTGGGACAGTCGGGGCAGGAGGAAGGCTCTCTGGGTGAGCTGTTCTCCGCTGCAGAGCCCTGGAGAGACCCTGGACATAATGGGGGTCCCAGCTAGAGAAGGGATCTGCAGGGGCTGGGTGGTCTCCCTGGAGGTGCCCAGGGCTGGAATGGAGGTCCACTGTGAACCCCTGTGGTCACCTGGAACTTGGGGGCCTGGAGTTGGAGCAGTCCTGGGTAAAGATTTTTACCTGCTTTTTCTCGACATCCCCGAGTCCTCCAAGACCACCTGCTTGGCACTCAAGCTTTCACTGACTTCACCGGGCCTGAACGTGGCCCTGGTCCACCGGCTGCCCTGGAGAACTCCTCCCCTGGAGGCCCCAGCCAAGCCTCTCAAGCCCCAGGGGGGGCGAGGCTGGCAGTAGGGTGATGGGCTGAGGTCCCGGATGGCACACCTGTCTGGCACCGGGGACACAGTCCTGCCTGACCCATGGGAAGCCGTAGCTCACCAATCTCACAAGAAAATGCTGTGATTCCTGAGATGCCCACCCGTCGGGGGACTCAGCTGCCAAGGTGCTGACCCGAACTTGAGCCCCCAGAGGGAAAAGGCACCTTTGCAACCGTTGGTCTGGCCTGGGGTGAAGATGAGGTGCGAATGTCGTGGGGGTGCCTGCTTTGTGGTCGTGTGGACTCCTGCCTGGCAGCCGAGCCCGTGTCCGCGGCAGGTGGGCCAGCGTCCTCCCGAGGCTGGGCCTCTGAGGGGCTGGGGTGGGGTGGCCTCTGCCCTGTTCCTGCCTGCTGTGCACACCTTGTCCCTTTTCCTGCCTGCTCTGCTTTTAATAAGCACTTGGTACAATTCCATCTCCTTTCATCTCCCAGCTACTGAACGCACTTCTCTCTGAGATTCTGGGTGGCTGCCCTGAGTCTGTTCACACCTGCTCCACGTCCATCCATAAATGCTCAGCTCTGGGGGGAGGCGGATGGGCACCTCAGGGCCGGCGTTCCTGGGCCGCATCACATCACGAGCCACAACAGCCCGCTTGTCACCGGTGCCGTTGTCATAACCAGCTTTCTACAGGAATTAAAAATATTAGAGGTGTCTCTCTCATTTTATGTCTGAAAACCTGTCAAAGCATTGAGAAATGTCTCTGCTTGCCCGGTCAGGTTGCCTGGATCTAGTCTCAGGCCTTTGCTGAAGCCTCTGCAGGTGGCAATGGGTGTGAGAGTGCGTCTGGGTGTGAGCGTGCATCTGGGTGTGAGCGTGTCTGGGTGTGAGCGTGTCTGGCCCAGAGGAGACCCCATTCCTCACCGCCCATCCTGTGCACCCACTGTCAAGCAGACACCTCCAGGGATCCCAGTCAGATGCCGTCTTCCCAGTGGGGGACTGAGAGGCTGCAACCCCAGCTGGATGGAGACCCCGCTCCAGTGGCCAAGAAGGTTCCCTCAGTCTCCACTCCTGCAGGGGCCTCCTCCCCTTGGGGAGCTGGCACGTGGCTGCCAGAAGTGGCGGGTGCAGAAGGGCACAGTCACTGGCAGGACCCTGGGAGCCACTGACCCCCTGCTGGGACAGACCCTGGCTCCAGAGGCCACCCGAGCCCAGGTCAACAGCCTGTCACCCTGTCGAGGGCCCCTGAGTTTCCCCTCCTTGACCAGACAGCCTTCCTGAGCCCCCACAGCCCACACTGTCCCAGCAGCTACCCCCACCCCAGGCGTGGAGACCCTCTCTAGGTGGGAGGGTCCTGGGCAGCCAGTGGCGGGTGAGCTGGATGTGCGGCCTTGACCGGGGAAGGGGAGGGTGGCCCTGAGTCATGTCGCTCCCTGGGGGCAGGGCACTCCAGCCGCTGAGTGGCCTGGAGCCACACACCCTCTGGGGGCTGGGTTGGTCCTTCCCCTGCCAGACTCTTGGGGGTACTCTGTAAGAGCAAGAGCCCCCAGCTGAGAGCCAACAGGGGTGTCTTTGTGCTGGGGAGGTGCAGAGACCTGTCCCCGGGCTTGGCCCGGAACCCCTGCGCAGGGGAGCACACAGGGGACCCCTGCTCCTGGAACCCCTGCCTCCAGCTGTCTTGCTTCCTGCTTTGGGGGAGGACCCGGGCCAGCCGCATTTCCTTGGGTTGGGGGGGTCCCAGGGGTTGTTCCTAACCCTTGGGTGGCTGGGTCGGACCCAGGCCCAGAGCATGCAACCACGGAGAGAATGCCTCACAAGGGGACCTCCTGTCTGCAGCGTGCATCCATTTAATGGAAGTTTCCAGCACTGAGCGTGCAAACCCGTCAGCAACCGTCACAAAGGAACTGAGGTGATGCCCGGAGCCCCTCCCTTGATAAGGCGAAGTCCCTGTCCTGGAGACGTGGGCCGGCAGCCCAGCGGCCACGTTGTGCTTCAGATTTCTTGTTTAAAAGGGCGTCAGATGGTGCGGCTGCAAAAGTTCAGCGTAAAAATAGAGGAAAAGGCAGTCGTCCAAGTCTCTTCCACAAAGTCATGGGCCGCGGGATCCCCAGTGCTCGACAGGGCCCCACCCTGACGCTTCTCCAGAGCCCGTCCTGCTGCGGCCAGGGGCTTGGCCAAGCTGAAGACCCTCTTGCTTTCCATTTCCTTCTCAAATGAGCGCACAGTGGAGGGACTCTGGCGAGAAGGGCGACCCCCCACCCCGTGGCTTGGCCAAGAGCCACAGGCTAGACTGGTCCACGACTGAGGAAACGGCGAGTTCGGGCTGCAGCGTTCCTCTCCTGTCGTGGTGTGAGCCCCCGGCCCGGGCGCCCCTCTGATCCACCCCAGCCTCACCCCGTGGTCCAGCCCGGCTCCTCTCCCTCCGCCGTGGCCAGATCCGGTCACGAGTTGCGGTATGTTTGTGCAAAGGATCAGGGTTGTACAGATTCATAAAAACAGGTTAAAAAGGCTTCCTGCCGGCATCTGGTGGTGCCCAGGGCAGCCCCAGCCCTCACCCAGCTAAGGTCCGCTCCCTCTGGCCCAGTCCCGGGAGCATTTCGGGGTTGGCCGCTGGGCAGGGCCCCGAGCTCATGCATCACAGGCTTGCAGACTCCCCAAGGCGATCAGAGCTGTGTCTCGTCCCGTGTCTCGGGGTTGCAGGAGGCCAGCTTGTTGCTGCAGCTGCTCTTCCGGCTCTGGGAGCTGCTGGCCACGTGGGCCAAGGGATCGGAGCGGATGAGATATCTGTGGGAAGGGCAGAGGGCGCTGGCATCACGCTTTGCCCAGGAGGCCAGGCTGGACGCCCATGTGGGTGTGCAGTGCCAGTCCACGCAGTGAAGGGCAGGTGTCTACACTTGCTTGGGGGTGCGGTACTCACACAACGTCATTGGGCTCCAGCCGCGTGTCGGGCGGGGGGTTGATGAGCACATAGGAGAGCGTGTTCTGGTGGTCATTCATCTCGTCTGCGGGGGGAGACAGGGCCCGGCGGGCGGCCACCCCTCAGCCCCTGCCCATCTCTGCTCCGCCAGGCCCTGAGGAGCTGGAAGCTCTGGTCAGCTGCAGAACCCTCCTGGCCGTAGGGCCGTCCCGCCAGAGCCCCGTCCTGGAGAACCCAGCCTGGCCGGTCCTCCCTGACCCACGTGGGCCTCAGCCCAGCACCGCACGGGCCGGGAGCAGCCACCCCCCACCATCCCCGTGGCGTGTTGAGTCCCCAGCATCTTAGGAGGTGGTGACCCTGAGTGTGGAGCACACCTGTGTACAGCTCCACGCGTGCACACCAGCACACCACGGCACACCTCACCTGCACACACACCCGGCCCAGGCTCATCAGCCCCTCCCAGCACCCCTGCCCCATACAGGCCACCCCCAGTCCCCTCCTCGGCTGTCAACCTCGGACCTGCCCTCTGTTTCCCAAAACCTGTCCAGCAGCATCAGCCCAGAGCCCAACCGGCTCACCCTGCCGGAGGTCCCCTTAGGCACGAACAGGGCCAGGCCACTGCCCACCACCGGTACAGCCAGCCCAGCGTCCGGCTCTGGGGGTGGCCCCAGGATGTGACCCACTGGGGTGTGAACCGGTTCTAGAGAAACCCTGGTCACCGCATAGACGTCTCTTTGGCCAACCATGGGGTCAGGCTGGCCACTGTCCAGCAGTGACCCTGCGCTCAGTGAGTGGCAGGAGGTGGGTGGCTCATGGCCTCAGTTTACACATCTGGGGATGCCTAAAGGCACCTCCTGACCCAGGACTGGGCACTGAGGGGGACAGCCCTGATGGGGGGGTGGGTAGGGCCCTGGGCGACCTCTGCTCCGGCTCCTCCCACCTCCTTCTCTCTGCACCGGCCCCTCCCGTACCGGGAGGTCTCCCTGGCCATGGGGGTCAGGGACTCAGGGAAGGTGGGACAGCTGCCGGAGGGCCAGCAAGGGGTGCTGCAGCTCACTTCCCTGAACTGGTGAGTTCAGGGCCGAAACTGACTCTGGATTCGGGACCTCCATGGCAGCAGGTGGAGCCCGGCATGCTTCAGGGGACAGCTGGGGGTGGGGGTGCAGGCCGAACGGCGGTCGGGGCTTACAGACTTCATCTGGTCCAGGCTCATGGCCCCGCCCAGAAAGGGGATGGCCTGACCCCTACCCCTCCCACCGCGCGGGGTCTCCCGTGGGCTTGGCTCACGGAGGCGGCGCATGTCCATGGAGGGCAGCAAAGAGCGGGGCTGCGGCAGCGGAGATGCGGGCAGGAGCAGGAGGCTTTGATGGACCCTGTACCCCTGAGCACAGCCGCCAAGAACAAGGAAACAGAGAGGCTGACAAGGGACAGGGTGACCTGTCCATCTAACCCAGGGGTGGGGCTGCAGCGGGTGGGCGTGGCCACTGCCTCACTGGACCCTCCCCATCCGGCATGGGCCCTGCTTCCGGCAGGGCGGGTGGGCTACTGGCGGTCCCAGCCCAAGCTGGGCCCAGCTTTGTGCTTCTGGGGGTGCTGGGCTGAGAGGTGGTCGGGGGAGGCACATGGGGTCCGACTGTAGCGCCCAGGGACTGGGTGACCCACGAGGCCCTGACCCCGACTTCCCAGAAGGGGCGGCCTCATCGCACCTGCTGTGCTCCAGGGAGGGCCTGGTGTGGGGCCAGAGGCTGGCCCATGACCAAGGGCAGAGGCCCCCTGCCTCTGCACCTGGCATTCCAGCCTCCGTGGGGGCTCCTCCCTGGACCTGCAGACCAGTCTTTCGCCAGCCCCTGGGGGTCCACACCACCCCTCTGGAGCCCCTGCCCCAGAACTGTGAACTGGGGGCAGCTGGAGCCCTCCCCCCAGGGGTGACTGTGTGGAAGGGGCTGTGTTGACATGTCACGGCTGGGGGCATCTCCTCTCTCATCTGCACCCAGCTGGAGGGGGTTGCTTTGTGGTGGCGTCCCCCTGGAGGACCGCCCTGCAGCCCTCTGGGGCCAGCCTCTCCTCTGGTTTTAGGTCCTGGCCCAGGCACCTCTCGGCGTCCACACACCAGGGGCAGGGGCTCAGTAAATACCACGCAGTGACCCTGTGGGTGCGGCCACCCCGCCTGCAAGCCTTGGCGAGAAGTAGGGGTGCAGCCGGCCACAGGGAGGTGGCGACCCAGCCCTCCCGCTGGGGCAGCCCAGGCTCGGACTCGCGCTGGCCTAGTGGGGAGTCTGCTGTGAACACGGTCATGGGTGCAAGTGAGGAAAAACGCAGGGACCTGGGGCGGGGGGTGGGGTGTGGTCAGGGCTCTGCCTCCCGAGCTGCCCCGCAGCTCCGCCATGGTGCACCCAAGAGCTTCCCAATCCTGGGCCTTTGCCCCGGCCATCCTCAGAAACCGGCACCCCTGAGCTAACACCCACCTGGGCTCAAGAGGCCTGCACAGCTCTGAGCCTGGGGAGCCCCCAGGTAAAGAAGGGGTCCCAGCAGTGAGGTCTGGGGCCTGGACTCTGACCCCTGTTGGGGTCTTGGGGCAGGTCTGGGGGCTGCGGGGTGTCTTCTTGGAAGATACAGGGGCCCAAGAAGCACCTGAGTGCCTGGATGAAAATGTGGTACAATCAGGCTTTGTCTCAACTGAAGAGGCCCCCATCCCATGAAGCCCCAGCTGGGGAGTGGAGGTCAACCATCCACCTGGCTTGGGTGGCCCTCGAAGGCTCAGGGTGCTGCAGACCCCAAGGCGCCAGCTCAGGTCTCACTGTGCTCCACCACGCTGGGGGCACGGGTACCCTGGCCTGGGGTGCTCATGCCAGCGCTTCTCAAGAGCTGGGTGGCTCCCAGGGGCCGGCCGGTAGCTGCCTGAGTGTCCAGAGCAGGGCTTATCTCAGACAACAAAGTGGGCAGAAGGGCTGGGGTGCAGGGGGCCGTGCTGAAGTCAGCAGTCGGTGGGGAGAAAGTTAGGGTCCCTGCAGTGGGGCAGTCTGGGAGCTCGTGGGGCCCTGCCTGCAGGGACCCTCTCTCGTGTCTCGCCCTGTCTGCCTGCCTGGCCGGGGCGGGCGGCCACCGGGTGGACCGTCAGGAAGGGTTGGCACGCCCCCTATGCCAGACTCCGGCCCCCGGAGCAGAGTTACCTTGCAAATATCCCAGGTTTACCCGATTCATGACATCACTGGCTGTTAAATTTGCTACATCCTCTACGGAACACACAGGAAGAGGGACAGACAGAAACAGAGAGAGAGACTGAGGTCAGCAAGCAGCGTGGAGGAGGCGGCTGGCAGAGCGGGGGCAGGAGGTGCACGCAGGCCGCAGGCGGCCTGTCTGTCCCAGACAAGAAGTCGGCTCTTTGTCTGCCAAGCTCTGGTGGGGGCACGCGGCGGGGCAGGGAGGCCCAGGGGAGCCCCGAGGGGCAGGGGCCTGCTCTGGGGCTCAGCTGGGCTGGAGTGTCTACCTGCCAGGGTGTGACATGGGGCCGTGAAACGGGATCCCCACTGGGAACCTGAGCAGCCAGCATGCCACCCGGGACGGGGTGGCAGCACCTGCCCGGGAAAGGGCGCAGAGTGGACAAGTACGCTGTGCGGCAGGGGCATGGCCAGAAGGGCCTGGGCGGCTCTCCTGGCTGGCGATCTCCTTGCGCCCGGCATATAGCCAGACAAGAAAGACCCTTGGGCGGCTCTGGGTGAAGCCCGAAGCCGCTTGGTCCCATTTGGAGGGGCTTGAAGGCCCCGACCCAGGAGGTGAGCAGCAGGTGGCGGGGTAGGGGAGTGGGTGCCCAGAAAAATACAGCCAGGCCCAGGGTGGGGTGTGGGGCAGAGTCCCCCAGAGGGAGCCTAGTCGAGGTCAGAGCCTCCACCCAGCCTGGGGTGTGGATGAGGCCAGGCTGTGGTGGAGGGGCAGGGGGCTTGGGCCCCTTTCAGCCCCATCAGAGGCAGCATCTCTGGTGCGAGGGAGGGGCCGGCCAGTCTCCTCAGGCCTGGCCGGGGACCCCAGCCCCGTTCACCATCAGAGTCACAAACTTTTCCCCAAATCAAGCTACGGAGAAAATCTGCCGACGACAACAAACGCCCCGGTGGTGCAGCCCTGAAGTCGCGGGAATGGGGTGGCCTTGCCCCAGGAGCAGTGGGCAGTGTCCTGGTGCTGGACCCCCTGACTTGCCCCGCCCCTATCCTGCACGAGCTCCGGCTGCGGGGAGGGGTGGCCAGGGCTCTGGGGTGTCCCTGCCATGCCCCTGTTCCTATCCTCAGGGGAACATGATGGGGTCCTGCGTTCCTGATCCTGGCAGGACCGGCCAGAGGTGGCCAATCTGCCCCCTGGCTGAGGCCAGTGCCTTTGGTCAGGGAGCCTGGCAAGGCTGTCCCCACCCACAGCCGCCTCCTCCAGGACGGCTGCCTACTGGCTCAGGCAATAGGCATCTTTTTTTCTACAGATGTGGAAACTGAGGCCCCAGAGCAGAGGGTGAATGAACCCTTCCTTGTGGGGCTTGGCGCTGGATCTAGGGGAGCCCCCCTCCCCACACGGGCCAGGAGAGCAGACAGACGCCCTGCCCCTTACCGTAGCCAGTGGTGGGCAGCCCCAGGTGCTTCATGCGGTTCTTGACCAGCTCTGAGAGCTCCTGCCGCTCTGAGCGCCGGTACAGGCTGAGCCGCTGTTGACTTATCCACTCAGCTGCCGCCTTCCCCGCGTGCCGGGAGCCCTTGCGGCTCAGCCTCCGTGCCCACGGGAGGCTCTTGCGCCGCAGGAGCGGGTGCTCGGCTGGGTCGCTGCCCACCGTGTGCCGGCCGTGGGTGCCGCTGCCGCCCGTGCCCACCCGCGCGCCCCAGGGCCCCTTTGTCTCCCGAGTGTCCTCGCAGTCCTCCACGCTCACTGAGACCTGGGACTGGCCGGGGAGGAGGGGTGAGGCCTGGGAGGGGAAGGGTGTCCGGGGACAGGGGCGGGGGGGACAGGGAAGGGGAACAGGTGCTGGGCAGAGGACCGGGGGGACCCACGGAGCTGGGGCGATGGGGAGGACAGTCACAGTTCCAGGGGTACCCCAGGCCCTTCTCTCGGGTGGAAGTCCCTTCCTCTCCCCAGACCCTGGCTCAGGCCCGTCCCTGACTTGCTGGTGAGAGGTGGGCCTCCCTTCACCTCTCTGGGGCTGCGTGTTCTGACTTTACCACAGCGAGCTGGGGGGTGCGGGGAACACCCCCTCTAGGAGACTCAGTTTCCTCACCTCGGGGGCAGGAGAACAGGGGCAGCCCGATGGTGGGCTGGGACGAGCAGAGCCTTGCAAGGCTTGGTGGTGACATGGGGGCCTGGGGGTGCGGAAGTGGGGACAGACGCGGGGAGGAAGGGGCTCCTGCCAGGATGGGGGCCGTGCCCTGAGGGGCAGACAGCCTGGGGGCGGGGGGAGCCTGGGCTTCCCACCCTGGCCTCAGTTTCCCCATCTGCACGGGGGAGGAGAGTGATGCTGAGTCCACTCTGAGCTGCACCTTGGCCAGCGCCACCTGGGGACTTGCTTCCTGACCACCCCCGCCCCACCCCCAGGCCTGGGTGGGGCTGGGCTCAGGCACTCCCGTAGGCTTGCAGGGACCACTCACCTGGGCCCTGAGGTCGTGGGGCTGCAAAGGAAACCAGAGTCACCTGGGTACCTGTGGGGCTCCTGCCCTGACCCCCGAGGCTGTCTGAGCCCCCCGTGGGTTCACAACTCGCGGGGGCCCCTCAGTGCTCTCCCCTCCCCCAAAGCCCGCCAAGGAACCACGTGGGCACCTGTGAACCTGATCCCAAAAGGGCCCGGATCCCCAGGCCCCTGCCCCGCACCTCGGTAGAGAAGACGTGGCACTGGGTCCTGTAGATGCCGATGGGGATCTCGGCGCTGGAGGAGCACAGCTTCTGGAAGAGGCGGCCGTAGGTGCGGATCCACAGGTCGTCCTCTGAGATCTTCATCTGCAACGCAGAGCCTGGGCTGGGCCGGCCTCGGGCCGCAGAGGCGCGCTTGCTGCTTGCTTCCCGGCAGGGCGTGGCTGCCCGGGCCGGCCCGCCACAAGCCCCGCCCCTCTCGTCCCGCCCACGCCCCTCTGGCCCCGCCCCGTCCCCCCCTCCGGCCCAGGCACTTACCGCGCAGAGGTAGCCGGAGCCTGGCGTGGTGTCCAGGCCCAGCAGCAGCCTGGTGATGGGGATCATGTAGTCCTTCACGAAGGACTGGAGGAGAGGGGCCGCAGTGAGGCCGGCATTGTGGGCACGTCCACACCCCCTGGTGGGACATGCCCGCCGGGCACCCACAGTGTCCCCTGCACAGCGTGCCAGTGGACGGAGCCCGGCGGCCTTTCCTGGCCTTAGTAGCTCGCCTGGTCACACGCGCCTTAGGTCAGAAGGGATCAGAAACCCACCGGCTGCCAGGAGTGACCCTAGGCCAGCACCCTCCTGGGAGGAAAGGATGGTGACGCTCAGGGGTGAACCCCTGTGGCTCCCGGTCAGGGACGGGGCCCAGAGCCACTCAGTCCCACTGGGTCTCCTGGGGACCCAGGATGGACGTGGCTCAGGACCGGATGTCAGCCAGGCCCTGGGCTGACCTGATACAGCAGTGTGTCCAGCATGCTGATGCTGAAGACGCGGCCAGCGGCGAAGGGCAGGCGGAACATGAAGGCCAGGTTGGAGCCGTTCTCACGCTCCCTCTGCAAGACAGGGGGGCTCAGATGGGCTGGTGCCCGCGGCCATGGCCGCATGGGGCAGGCAGCCCAGGGCGTGTGTGTATGGGGTGTGTGTGCACGTGCACACATGTGGGGTGAGTGTATGAACACGGGCCAGCAGATGCCCCCACACAGAGGCCAAGCACCTGGCTCACGTCCCCCAGATACTGCGGGCCGGAGCCGGGAATAAGGACTCAGGGCTCTGCTGGCGAGAGCCAGGGGCTCGTGCTGGGGTTAATGCCCGGCCACTGCCGCCCTGGGCCCTTGACTCTCATAGAAACTTGTCCTGGACCTCGTGTCCTGAGTGAGGTGGCAAGGACAGCGAGGCATGCGTGTGAGCAGCGACAGGCCCGTCACGTTCCTGCCTCCCCTGTGAGCACAGCGAGGCCCCACGCGGATTCCTTAGACCCACAGCTCAGAACCACACGGCTCCTCCCTCACGGTATCAGACTTCGCAAGTCCGATCGGATATGTGGGGCTGGAGACAGGTGTCTCGGGGCTCCTGCCGGTGACCCCCCACCCCACACCCTCCCGGCCAGGAGAAGCACCTTCCCCATTTTCCAGAAGCCAGCCATGGGCCTGGGCCCTTCCTCCACCTCCAGGGCTGGCAGGCTGACCTCTGGCCTCCCTCTTGCAAGGATACTGGTGATGGCATGGGGCCCCGGGGCGAACCAGGGCCTCCTCCATCTCAGCATCCTTCACAGAATCGTGTTCCTCACTCTGTGCTGGTTCTGGGACGTGAACTTTTTCGGCGCATGTCTCCACCACATGAGGTCGGCCTACAGCTGAGGGGTGGCTCTGAGCCCGGGAAGTCATCCTTCCCTCTGGACCAGGACACGCTTCACACAGACAGAAGGTGGGACGCAGGAGCCCCCCGGGGCCTTCTCCTGGGGCTGCTTCCTGCTGCGGCAGCTTCCTCCTGCAAACTTGGCTGGCGGCCGGCAGGGCAGACAAACACTGCAGCAGTGGGCCTCACCTCTGTCCCTCCCCAGCAGCAGGGAGCCCGAGGGCGTGCTGGCACGTGGGTGTCCAAGCGGGTAACAGTGTGTCAGTCCTGAGCGGCATTTTGCTGTCCCGGAAGAACGAATCATGGACAAGCCCTGGAATCCAACCCGCGTGGCCTGCTGACTCCAGGCTGCACGCTCCCGTCGCTCGCTATGAGGACAAACGGGGAGACTCCCAAGATCATTAAAGCTGTCGGTTTCCCTTCACTAAGAACAGTGAATGGACTGAGAAGAAAAGACTGAGGGCTGGTCCAGGGAGACCATGGACGAAGGAAGGCTTGATGTCTCAGTGGCTTCATGCTGCCTGTTCTGTAGTGGCCACGGAGGGACTGGAGGCTGCAGCCCAAGCTCCGAGGTCACGGGTCCCAGCGAGACATGGGATGAGCCCTTCTGAGAACCACGTGGCTGGAGGGAGCAGGACTGAACGGGCAGGCTGGGCCCTAGTCGACGTCACTGTCGCAGGTGCCGAGGCTATTGAAACAATGATGCCACCAGGAACCTGAGTCTGGGGACGGGGTGGGCAGTGGGGCGGGCAGTGGCCCAGCCTCTGAGAGACCTTCCTGAGGACCTCCGGGGAGATGCAGCCACTGCCCTCCACGCTTTCTTGAATCCTCCCCCAACCCCAGCGCTGGTGCCACTTCGATCTTGGGGAAGCATGTTGATCTGAATGCCAGAAGTGTTTCCGATGTTCCTGCAGTTCCCCCTCACGAAATAGGACTTGCCTCATCCAGGTTGTACGTACAGCGTGATGCCACGTTCGCACCCCATCCTCTGTGGAATCTTCTGTGTGCACAGGTGGGGGGAGGCACCAGCTCTCACCATCTCTCCAGAGGCGGTGGATCACGTGGCTCTGTGCCCCTCTGTCCTCAGCCCCCAGGCACTGCACACGCCTGGCCCTGCCCAGCATATCCATCGGCATGGCCTTCAACCCTGGGCTGCAGCCTCCCCAGGTCACATGTGCTCACTTGCCGACTTCTCTCCCCATCACAAAACCAGAGGACGAGGTGGGGAGTTGGCCGCCCCTGCCCCTGCCCCTCCCTGGAGGTGATGCTGCAGGGGAAGGTGGAAGGTGCGGTCAACTGGTGATGCCTGCCACAGAGGGCAGAGTAGGGGTGGACTTGTGGTGTCTGCTGCGGAAGGGCAGCATCTGCTGACAGATCTATTTCAAGCCCACTGGCTGAACAGGTGGGGGTGCAAGGCCCATGGGGAACTGGCGGCAGGTGAGGTCCAGCGCCGGGATGTCAGCCTTTACCCCAGTTTTGTGCTGGTCATCCTGCCTGAACTGGGTCAGACTGGCCCAAGCACCTGGACACAGTCCTGGCCGGGGCCGCTTCCGACGCCCCCAGTCCCAGTTTGAGCAGACAGAGGATCAGCTCACAGGCTGGTAGGAAGTGGCTCTGAGTGGGCTCCAGCGGGCTGTTGTGTGGGGTGCATGCCAAGCCTCCTCCAGGGGCAGGACAGCCTGAGCTCCTCGGCTGCTGACTGAGGCCTCTGGCTACCGACCAAGGGGCTCTGGGGCCACCATGGGCCTCCTGGCAAAACGCACTTCCGTTGTCCACCTGGGTTCTGGGCAGGCGGAGCTCCCGCGTTGCCCCTCTGTCTGCTTTTGGGGCCAGGCCTGGCCTGGCCATGGCTTCAGCCTTGCAGAAGCAAGCTGCCCCCCGACAAGGACCCCGGTCCGGGCTCGCAGGGAATGGTCACTGCCCCCGACTTCACTGGCCGGGTCTCCTCAGTAGCGGCCCACCTGTTTCCTGGTCTCACCCGGGGCCACCTGAGCGCGGCCTTGCCTCTCAGTGGAGGGCAGTGCCACACTGACCCAGACAGGGGGCTGGGGAGGGCCTGGGGTTCCAAGAACATGCCACGGCGGCACCACCGGTCCCTGGAGGGTCCCCACGCCCCCCGGGCCCCTGCTGACCTGGCCTCTGAGCCACTGCGTGACCTGAGGCAACCACTCCCCGCTCTGGTCCCAGGCCCTCGTCTGTACCAGGAGGAACACGTCCCTGCCGGTGTCTGGCAGAACGGACATGGCTCCGACGCGGGTGTGGTGTCAGCCCTGGTGTCACTGGGCTAGTAATTTCTGGTGTAACAAGCCGCCTTGGCCACGCACAAGGCCAGAATGGACCTTGCCTTGGGCGGACGATGGCCCCTCCTGGCCGAGGACCCTAAAGTCTCTGGGCTGCACTCTCGAGAGCCTCACAATGGGGCTAGCACCCCGCCGGAGGAGGGCAGCACCCACGCCCTCCAGGCCTGGTGCAGGACCTCAGCTGGGCAGAGGCAGAAGGGGCAGTTCACGCGGGGCAGGAGGGAGGGGGCCACTCACCTTCTCCAGTTGGGAGAGAGCTAGAGAGTAGCTGTCCTGGGCGCGGAACTGCATGAACCGCATGTTGGACGGGTGGGTGAGCTCGGCGGTGATGCTGAGACTGGGGAAGAGCCTGGGGGCGGGTGGGCCCGGTCATGGGCGTGGGGAGGGGCTCAGGGTGCGGCCCCGGCCGCCCACGACGGGGAGCTCAGGGTGGCCCAAGCGCCTCACCGGAACATGGTCTGCACGTTGACGATGGTCTTGGCGTCGGCCATGTAGTCCTCCTCGGCGCTCATGGTGCTCTCCTTGTCTGCCACCACCAGATTGTCCGCGTAGATGACGCCGCACCGCAGCAAGCTGTCCAGGCTGTGGGGACACGCCCATGGGTGCGGCTGCCCCTGGGCGCCCGCCCGGGCGGAGGGCAGCGGGGCAGGGTCCTCCTGCCAAGAGGCGCCTTACTTGTCCATGGAGCCCTCCATGTAGTAGACCATGGGAAAGCAGCAGATGGCCTCCAGGAAGTGGTGGTCGGGCCTGTGGGCACAGCACGGCCTGCAGGCGCCCACCCGGCTCCCCCACCCCCACACCAGCTCTGACCTGGGTAGAGCAGGGGCCCCAGGACTGTGATGGCTTGGACCGGGGGGGCCTTTAGAGGCCAACGGGGCTGCTCCTTATTGTCCCCGAGAGGCAGGACAGCTGAGACTGGACCCTGAGCTCTGGGCTGGCAGGCCCCTGGGGGTAGAGGTGCTGGGCGTGCGCTCTGGGGGAGGCTCATGGTCATGGGGAGGATGATGGAGCAGGGCCAGGGTATGGGAAGGGGCAGGTGGGGTGGGGCCGTTCCCCCCACTCCCCGCCGAAGCTGAGGGCACCCGTGCCCTGCCCTCTCTGCCCCTCACTTGTTGTCCAGCAGCAGCACAATGGGGTTGAGCTCCCGGCGAGGCCGGTAGTAGGCACGCAGCGGCACGATGAAGTTGTACAGCCCGTTGCCCGCTGTCTCCGCCGAAACAATGATCAGCTTGTTCTTGAAGCCGTAGGCCTTGGCGTCTTCATAGCTGTTGTGCTTGCAGCCCTAGAAGGGGAGAACGATGGAACCAACCATGGAGGGGGAGAAAGGGTGCTCCAGGGAAGCCTAAGGCCAAATGGCACCTGGTGTTACCAGGGCTACAGGCCAGCCATCCACCATACCCCACAGAGCGAGCTGGGGCCCTGCGGGGATGGGAAAGGAGGTGTCTGTGTGAGCTTGTGGCCTTAGCAGATGGACACATTTGGGTTTGTGCACATTTTGTCTTGTGTGTACACATTCTATAGTGTGTGCATGTGTGTACACGTTTTGTATGTGTGTGCACATTTCTTATGTGTATAACATTCTTTCGTGTGTGCACACATCTTATGTGTATACACATTCTCTCGTGCATATACACATTTTTCAGTGTGCATGTTGTCATGTGTGTACACGTTGTCATGTGTGTACACGTTGTCATGTGTGTACACATTCTGTAGTATGTGCATTTGTATACATGTTTTGTGTGTGTTGTTGCTAAGTCACTTCAGTCATGTCTGACTCTGTGTGACCCCCATAGATGGCAGCCCACCAGGCTCCCCTGTCCCTGGGATCCTCCAGGCAAGAACACTGGAGTGGGTTGCCATTTCCTTCTCCAATGCATGAAAGTGAAAATCGAAAGTGAAGTCACTCAGTCGTGTCCGACAGCGACCCCATGGACTGCAGCCCACCAGGCTTCTACACCCATGGGATTTTCCAGGCAAGAGTACCGGAGTGGGGTGCCATTGCCTTCTCTGTACACATACATTTCATCATGTATGTACACATTCCATAGTGTGTGCATGTGTGTTCATGGTTTGTATGTGTGTGCACATTTCTTATGTGTATAACATTCTCTAGTGTGTACACACGTCATGTGTATACACATTCTTTTGTGTATACACATTTTGTGTGTGCATGTTTTGTCATGTGTACACATTCCGTACTGTGTGCATGTGTGTACATGTGTGTATACACACATCTTGTCATGTATATACACATTCCATAGTGTGTGCATGTGTGTACACATTTTGTGTGTGCACATTTATGTGTATAACATTCTTTTCTGTGTGCACATATCTTATGTGTATACACATTCTCTCGTGTGTGTATATACATTTTTAGTGTGCATGTCATCGTGTGTGTACACATTCTATAGTGTGTGCATGTGTGTACACGTTTTGTGTGTGCACATTTCTTATAACACTCTCGTGTGTACACACGTCTTTCATGTATACACATTCTCTCATGTGTATACACATTTTGTGTGTGCATGTTTTGTCATGTGCACACATTCAGTAGTGTGTGCATGTGTATACATGTGTGTACACATTTTGTGTACACATGTTCTGCCCTGTGTGTAAATGTTCTGTAGCATGTGCATATGTACACATGCTTGTGTATACGTTTTGTCGTGTGTGTACATTCTGTTGTGTGTGCATGTGTACGTTTTGTGTGTACACACGTTTTGTCATATGTGTATACATTCTGTCAAGTGGTGTGTACACATTGTGTCATTTGTGTACACATTCTGTTGTGTGTGTGCCCACTTTCTAGCTCTCTGTGGAGAGGCTGAGATGTAGGGCAGCAGTGAGCATCCCAAATCCCCATCTTGCTTCTAAACGTGGTTTCCACTAACAGGAATCAGGTTTCTCAGAGCAGCAGCCAGTCCCAGGACTGGAGTAGGAACAAGAATCAGGGGGCAGGCACCATTAGTTCAGAAGCACAGACATCTTCACAGACCAGGAGATGCGTCAGAAAGACCTGGAGGCCCCATCAGCAAAACCAGGAAAGTCTGAGTGTCAAAACCAGCAGGATCCGCATAGAAAGCCAATGTTGCAGTAATGCACAGCGGGTTTACTGAGTGGAACAGTGAGTCCACACTAAAATGGCTAAGAAAGGGGAAGAACCTCCTCATGGGGAAAAGTAGACACAATCATGGAAGGAACTGGAACCTGTGATCCATCAACTACAGAAGAAACACATCAGGGGGTCGGTGATGAGCAGCTATGTACCCGGCCGCCACGTGTCTCCCCACAGTGACATCCTGATTGCAAAGGCGAAGCTGTACTTCCTCCAGGGAGACCAGGTGTGGACCCGAACCACGTGCTCTAAGGCAGCATCGCAGGGAGGCCTCCAGAGGATGTGGCACCTCTGGGGGGACCAGCCCCTGCCCCGTGCAAAGGCTGAGCTGCCCCCCTTCAGGGATGCTCCACCAAATCGATGACTACGCTCCCCAAATATGGGAGAAACCCAGGGAAGGTGGGGGCGAGGAGCCTTGAGATGGAGGGAGGCAGGGATGGCGGGCACGCAGAAGTGGGTCAGGACTGGCTCTGGCCAGAAGGGCAGCTGGACTGTGGGCTGAGGGTCCGACACACACATCCTGGTGCTGATAAGTGGATTGTGATCAGGAGAGGCACACCCTTGCCTCAGACACGCATGCAGATGCAGGAGGGAGGGAGCGTGCCCCCTTAACAGAAATAGACACCGGGGAGGTGGACTTGACTCAGGATGTCCTCAGGGTCTCTGCTGCCTCCCCATCTTTGCTGTGACCCACCTTGTCCAGCCGCAGGCAGCAGAAGGGGGCTTTCACGGGCAGGAGGTGGCACAGGGTTGGGGAGCTGCCGATGTAGGGTGAGTTAGGGGGGTAGCCCTTCACATACCTGGAGGGGTGGGAGAGAGAGGAACCTCAGACATGTGCCCCGCACCCTGGGTGGCCACAAGGGGGCACCAGGCCTCGCAGACCAGACTGGGCTGGGGCACTCAGAGCCTCCCCACAGCCCCTCCCGCGCAGGAAGTCCCAGGACCTCTGTGTTCAACCCTAGGCAGGAAGGAGGTTGTGACCAGGTCCTCTGCTGTTCCCTGGAGATCAGAAGGGATTCCATGCAATGCACACACACACACACACACACACACGAGCTCACACAGGCCTGGGAGCCGTGAAGAGCCTTAAGGGGGTCCCCTACCCCGGTGTTCCCAGTACCCTAACGCTGGGGCAGATGCTGGCCCTCGGCCCCTGTTCTACTGGCGGCCAGGCTGGGCTGGTTGTCCCACAGGCTGCCCCCCACCTTCCAGCTGTCCCCTGAGTGCCCAGTGCAGACATGTGGGGTGATAGGCCGCCAGGCCACCTGGAGAGGGACTGGCCTTCTGCTTGGCCTCCAGTTGGCTTAAGGGAGGCATTGTCAGAGGCCAGTCTGCCACCTGCTCCGAGTGTGCAGGAGCCCTACAGAGCCCCCTTGATCTTGGAGCCAGTCCCCAGCAGCCCGTCTTTAAAGTGCGTTGACTCCACCCCAGGGACAGAGGCAGGAGCAGAGAGTGGCCACAGCACGCTGACGGCCCAACCGGGAGGGACAAGCCGTGCAGGCCTGTGACTGGCCATGGCCCTGGGGTCAGGTGCTGCCTATCTGTTTGGGACAAGGCCAAGTGGCTGAGACTCCAGGACACACTGGGGTCTTTTCTGTCTCATGATCTCAGAGGAAGATCTGGACTCAAACCCAGGGCAGCATGACAGCTCAGCGTGAGCCAGCAGTCTCCAGGCCTGGACGGCACCTCACCCAGGGCTCCGCAGACCGTGCTCAGAGTGCAGCCGCCTCGGTCAAGTAGGCCGTGGTACTCAGGTCTGGCTGCCCGCCCAGAGTGCGAGGCTGAGGAGGATGAGGGGCGAGGCGGGTGCAGTACAGCCTTCCTGCCCAGGAGCTGGGGCCCCAGATTCCACTTGCCAAGCCAGGTCTCCGCAGAAGCTGTTTGGGAGCCTGGTTCAGAGTCTGGGTCCAGCCCAGTGCTGGCAGCCCCTCTTCCTGGGCACCAGGCACGAACACGCTGTGCCTCCCCTCTCCCGTGGAGCGCGTCTGTCCTCCCCCCGCCCCGAGACACTCACTCCACCACGGACAGCCCCTCGTCCTCCGACGGCGTCATCTCGTCCTCTGACTGGTCACTCAGCAGGTCGCAGGGCAGCAGGGTCGAGCTGTCGGCCACCTCCAGCACGGGCGCGATGCTGGGCCGCCGGCTGCCCGAGCCGTTTTCCGTGGGGAGCGCCAGCTTGCTGCCCCCGCCGCCCCCGCCGCCCCCGCCGCTCTGTGTGGGCCGGCACTCCGTGTTCTGGAGGTCCATGGCCACTGTCCCTGGAACAGAGTGGCTGGACTTGGCTGGCAGCCCCTCCCGGAACTGTCCTGGGGGTGGGGCTTCCCTCCCAGTGCTGACAGTGATGTCCCCACAGGAAGGCAGGGATGACCCCGCTGGACCGCTGTGCAAACAGGCCCAGAGAGAGGGGGCCTGCCCAGGGGTACGTGCAGGCCTGAGGACCGGGGTCTCCGGGTGGGGCCCCTGCGCGCTTGCCCAGCCGGGAGCGGGCGCCCGGCCTCACCCATGGAGGCGATGATGCTGTGCACGGGCAGGCGGGAAGAGCCCTCGTACAGCCCCTGCCCCGCGAAGCCCTTCCTCTTCTGCTTTTCCTCCTGCTTGAAGATGAAGGCCGAGTTCTCCTCCTTGGTGATGTTGATGTAGAAGCAGGTGTCGGAGGCCGCCAGGATGTGCCGCGGGCCCGGGTTCAACAGGATGCTCTTGTTGTCCTCGCGCTTCAGGCCGATGAGGCACACGCCGTACCTGGGCGGACGGGCGGACGGACGGACGGGGGTGGAGCCCAGAGCTGCCCCTCTCGGGCTCCTCGTGGGGGTCAGGACCTCTTCCCGCTCGACCCGAAGACACACCCAGGGATGCCTCAGAGAGAGGTGCTGGGTGCAGCTCTCACGCTGAGTGGGCGTGGAGTCCGGCCCCGCGGCCCCGCCCACCCACCCGACGGCAGGCGAGGCCCCGCCCACTTCCGCCTCCGAGTCCGCTCAGCGCGCCCTCCCTCCTGGCCTGAACAGAGGGCAAGGGGCCATACTTCTTGTGCGCGTGGAAGGCGGCGTAGGTGAAGCTCTTGCCCTCGTACTCGCGGAAGAACTTGCTGTCCCCCATGCGCACGTGGTAGACCTCGTTGCCCGAACAGCGTCCGTACATGCGTTGCCACTGCTCTGGCGAGTCCTGGCCTTCCCTGGGGCGCGGGCAGGACGTCACCCCCACTGTCGCCCCGCCTGGCCTGGCTGCTTCCAGGCTTCCAGGGTGGGTGGAAGCCAAAGTGACCCCTGACCCCTCCCCTCCCCATCTGTGGGAGACCAGACCCGGGTGTGGCCTGACGGGTCCCTTGGCCAGTTTTAAAGAGCTGTGAACATAATGGTCCAGCTTTTAGGGGGCGTCAAAAGGTTTCAGAGTCAAGACCAGCTTCTGTGGCCTGTGGGTCCTCCGACATCTGCTTGGTCCCTCCCCGAGGGCCGCCCAGGCCCCACAAGAGTCAAGGCCACCCGTTGGGGTGTCTTGCTAAAGAGAAGATGGCACCCCTCTGTCCCAGGGCAGCCCCTCACCTCCCACTCTACCTGGGACTCCAACTCGGGTGATGAACACCAACGCACCTTCTCCCACAGGCCAAGCGTGTCCCCCCAACCACCCCCCGCCTCTGCCCCTATCGCTGTTTCTAGACTCGGTAGCTCTCCTGAGCCCCCCGCACCCCACTAGGCCCTCTGCTCCGAGGGCCCTGTCTGTGATTCCCTGCAGCCCCAAGGCCACCCCTAGCTCCCACTCCTCCAGTGGCAAGGCACCTACTGCTTCCCAGCTGGGTCCTCCCAGGTCACCACCCCATCCCATCTCAGGCTCCTCACCCCCTCCCATCTCAGGCTCCTCAACACATCCCTTGCCTCCAGTGACTGCTCCTCTCCCGGGCAGCACACTGCATGCCACGTGGTGGTCCTGGGGCAGAACTCACTGGCCGCGGGACGTGTGCACCAGCAGGGTGATGAGGGTGGATGTGGCCGGGCAGATGCAGTTGAGAGCCAGCATGGCGTACTTGCACTCCTCCTCGCATACCACGTGCTCTGTGGGCAGGAAGGTCAGGGTCACTGAGCAGCTCTCACTATCCCCCTTGGTAGGCGCCCCCTTGTCTCCCTAGAAGGCTCC
>SJYQ01095309.1:0-11627 GCA_006410935.1 Redunca redunca | reverse complement strand
TAGTGGGGGTGGGGGTGGGGTGGGTGGTGCTGCCCAGCGTAGCCGTGGGTGGGGCCTCACCTGCACCAGGGTGGGACCAGGGGCGGGGCCTCACCTGCAACCGTGGATGTGCGTAGAACTCGTTCAGAAAGTCCATGAGCAGGTCGATCTTGAGGGAGCTCACGCACAGGATCACATGCTTCTCCGTTTGGGCCCGGTGGCGGCTGTAGTTGCCCCCCGACTTCTGCCGCTCCATCCACAGGTAGACGAGTTCCTCAAACTGCAGGTAAAGCGTGTGAGCGCCAGGTGGCCTGGGGCTCCAGGAACTGCGACAGCACAGGGGAGGGCAAGAAAGCTGATAGCCAGCCCACGCTGGGCACGAACGTTGGAGACCAGAGCAGGACAGAGGAGGCAGGGCGAGAATGGAGCCCCATCCTGACCATGTCCTGGAAGGCCTTGGATATTTGTGGCACAGGTAACCCAAGGGGCCAGGTGGGGGCACAGGGTGGTCCAGCCCGTGTGTGGGGTAGCAGATATACGGCAAGTCCAGCTCCTGGCCCCAGACGGCCAACTGATCATTAGTGGATGCTAAAGCATGTACTCTGGACACCCAGGTAATTACATGACCTTTGGGTCTCTGTCCACACCTGAGACACATTTGGAGAAACCTGGATGTGTCTTAGGGAATTCTCAGCCACAGAATTAGGGACCCAGACTTCCCATGTGAAAGGAACACTTTGGGTTCTGAGCCCAAGTCAGGTTGTGGGTGATTCGAGGCAGCAGCCTGCATCTACCCTGGCCCACACCTCCTGACTATGAGCTTTGGGTGTTAGGAACCCTTTTTAAAAATAGGACAATGACAGAGACATAAAGGTGGGCGGGGGGAATGCCAGGGCCCTGCGGAGCTGTCCGTGGTGCTGACCAGCCCAGGGCCTCCCTCTACAGTCTGATTCCACGTCTGTAGGTGACAGCCAGGTCCCATGAAAGTCTGACTGTTTTCAGCCCAAGCACTGAGGTCGTTCGTTTTTCCTACATGATTTAAAATCAGTGCCAGCAGCCACCTCCGCTCACGCTCACCTGCCCTGGTCGATGTACTATGTTCAGGTTGAGGTCATCTCATTGAATTTACTGAGTACCTATTAGGTTCTAGTAACAAGACCCTATGGCCTTGAAGCACAGAACTGGGTCCTGCTGGGAGGGGCCAGAGACTCCAGGGTGATCCCTGAGACCTGTGCAGTCGGGGCTCTGACGGCAGACGCTTGGGTTCCAGCCCCACGTGGCACAGGTGCACAGCTCATCTGCAAACTGGCCTGACAGTGCCTGCCTCCCAGGGCTGCAGTGAGGGGCAAATGGCCTAGCTGTACAGGGTCCAACAATGCCCCCTGAAATCCTGTCCACCCAGAACCTCCGAATGTGACCTTATGTGGAAATAGGGTCTTTGCAGAGGTAATGCATTAAGATGAGGTCAGACAGAATTAGTGAAGTGAAAGTTACTCAGTCGTGTCCGACTCTGTGATCCCATGGACTATACAATCTATGGAATTCTCCAGGCCAGAATATTGAAGTGGGTAGCCTTTCCCTTCTTCCAACCCACGATCTTCCCAAACCAGGAATTGAACTGGGGTCTCCTGCATGGCAGGGGGATTCTTGACCACTGAGCCACTGGAGAAGCCCGTAAGAGATTAGACTCCTCTGGTTCAAGCCCCCCCTTTGTCTGTGGGGGGCTTTGTTCCGACAGCTACAGGAAGCACCACATGGCGACTCAGCCCCGAGTGGCGAGGATGCTGTCAGCTGTTGTCATGTTACTCTGGGAGGGACATTTACTGGCGGGCCTTTTCACTGTCATCATCTCTAAGGACACTACCTGGTGAACGTGGTTTAAGGAAGAATGAAGGACAGGGGCTTCCCTGACCATCCAGTGGCTAAGACTCCAAGCTCCCAGTGCAGGGGGCCTGGGTTTGATCCCTGGTCAGGGAACTAGATCCCGCATGCCACAGCTAAAGATCCTGCAAGTCACAATGAAGATCGAAGAGCCCACATGCTGTAACTAAGACCTGGTGCAGCCAAATAAATAGTAAATAAAAAAAAGAATGCCGGATGGTAACTGGGACCATCTTTCATCACTGGCTTTCCTGGCAGGTACAGTGTACTCTGGCCTGGGGGAAGTGGGGAAGGGAGGGTGTCAGCTGGGGCTGGGGTTCTGAGCCATTGGGTGAGGGTGGGAATGGGGGTGAGGAGTTGAGCCCAAGGTCAGCAGAGGACCCCCTGGGTCGACCGGGCCCTGTTGTAGCCACAGTTAGGTGCCCCCCCTGCCCCCAGCCCCCCAAACCCCAAGTGTCCACACAAGGTCTGTCTCCCTATAGCCTGTCCTGATCCTTCCCTGGACCTTTTCCTGCCCTCTTAAGGGCTGCAGGGGGCAGTGCCTACAGCTTCCTGGCCCCCCTCTGGGCCTCTACCCTTTATCACAGGTGGAGTCCCGCACTGCCCCCACAGTGCTCAGCTGGCAGATTGGCCTTGGTGACAGGTGACAGGAGACAGGAAGCAGCTGCTGCTGCACCGGCTGAGGACTCCTGACTCCCAGCCTGAGGGAGACCCTGGCAGCCCCTCCCGCTCCACACTCAGCAAAGGTCCTGGGGAGCAGTCTGAGAGTGCCACTCCCCGCCCCATCCTGGTGCAGCAGCCTCACTGATTACAGACCCCACCAGGAAGCCGTCCGCTCGGCTCCTGGGCAGGGCTCACCTGCAGCGGGAGCACCACCAGGGCCACGCAGATCATGATGACCACCAGCAGCTGGGACGGCCAGATCTTGGGCGTCACGTCCCCGTAGCCCACGGTGGAGAAGGTGACGATGCAGAAGTAGAAGGACGTCAGGAGGGACAGGTTGCCGCCCGCACGCTCCAGGTGCTGAATGCCGCACGTCCTGGAGCCGGGGAGGGCGGTGGCGGGGCCTCGGCCACTCAGCTCCCAGAGCGAGGCTCTGCCTGCCCGTGGCTCCTTGTCATTCACCACCCACACGGCCCCCAGCCTGGGCCTGAGTCCAGCCGGGCACTTCCCAACCCCGGCCTACAGAGCTGGCACACCCAGCACGTCCCGCCTACCCGACCTTCCTTTCTGGCCCCGAGGCTCCTTTGAGGCCCTTGGAAAACTGGCCACGAGCATGGACATAGCACTGCGTGGGCTCAGTGTGAGCTTGAGGTCCGAGGGGGCAGATGTGGCCAACCAGGCTGTGAGCCCCACCTGCCACCCACCTCAGAGCCTCATCCTCACCCAGGGGTCAGACGGCATGGGGCACACACAGCCCCCTGCCCAACACAGAGCTGGACAGTCCTCCTTCCCACTCCCGTGGCCCCACGTCCTGTCCCCAGGCTGGGAGGTGCTGCTGGCAGGGCCTGGGGGGCCCACAGTGCACACCCAGGGCAGCACTCAGGGACCCTCCCCAGGGTGGACGCTCTGGCTGCGGGGAGGGAGCGGACTGAATCACCCTGGAGTTTCCCACCCTGCAGACCCTCCAGCCTGCTCCACTCAGGTCTGTGTGCTTTTTTTGGTGGGGGGGAGGGAGGGTAGGAGGCACGTGGCCTTGGGGCCTCCCCTGTCCTGGCCTGGGGCAGGCATGCAGGGGGACGTGGTCTCCCCTTCAGGCCCCCCACCTCTCACTCTGGCAGCTCCCAGACCTTATTCTCAGCTGGGCCTTGAGCCCAGGGTTCCCACCCAGCCGAGAGCCAGTGCCCCTCCCCACGTCCTGGACTCTGGAGGAGCTGGACTTGGGCGGCTCTGGTCTGGAACGTGGGCCCTGAGCTGCCTCTTGGCCCTCCGTCCCGGCCGGGCTGCCTCCTGCCACTCTGAGGCCCACCCGGCCTGTTGGGTGCGAGGGCCCGGCTNGGGGGGGGGGGGGGGGGGCAGGGAGTGGCTTACGATCATGTTCTCCAGGGCGTGCTTGGCCAGCCAGCAGTTCAGAAACACAGGGATGAACAGGTTCCGCAGCGGCGGCCAGAATATCTGCGGAGGAGACGGGTCAGGGGGCAGGGGTCTCGGCGGCCCCTGCCTCGGCCGGCGGCTCACCCACCGTGATGATGAAGGGCAGTGTGTTGATCATCTCCAGGATAAAGCACACGCGGAAGATCTGCTCCCAGATGTTGCCCTGGGGAGCCAAGGAGATGGGCTTCAGAGCGAGTGGAGAGGAGGGGGCACCGGAGTGGGGCGGGGGCTGAGAAGAGAGACAAACTGAGCCAGTGGGAAGTCAGGGGGTGAGACCGAGGGCTGAGGGCAGGAGTGCAGGGGGCTGGAGGAGGGGGCTGGTGGGGGGTGTCAGTGGCGGGGTCCTCCGGGGCAGGGCCAGGCCTGGGGGCACTCACTTTGTAGCTGAGGTAGATGAGAAGCATGGTCTCCAGGAAGCTGATGATGGCCACGATGACCTGCAGTAGGGTGATAAAGGGGCCTCTGAGCAGGGCCAGGTGGGCAGCAGGGCCCACCCAGAGCCACGCCCCGCCGCGCCCCACTCACCTGAGTGGCCCACAGAGCCACCTTCCTCTCCACCCACAGGATGGGGGCCCTGAGGAGAGAGGGAGGTGAGCCCTAGGCTGGGGGTCCCCAGCCATACGGGCCTCCGCCAATCCCAGGCTGCTCCTTGAGCTGGACAGTGGGCGGCAGTGCCCGCGAGGGGCCGAGAGCAGGAGGGGAGGGGGCCTTCCTCCAGAAAGGAGGCCTCGGGCAGGGGCCTGTGAGACCAGGGCTTGAGCAAGGATGCTCTGGGGACAGGCCTGGCGGCCCCAGGTGGCCACTGTTTCTCATCCAGGTTCCTGTGCCTCTGCGTGGGGACTTGCTGGTCATCCACGCTCTCAGGTTTCCTGACCTCAGGTCCTTCCTTGACTATCACCCACGTAGCTTCTTGAGGAGAGTGACATGGGGGAGGGGGTGTCCCTGCCCAGACGCAGCCTCTGGACAAAGGTTAGGGTGAGACCAGCAGGAGGGGCCAGATGGCCGAGCTCCGCACTGACCCTGCCCACCCTCCCCAGGCCCAGATGGCCAAGGCCTGACCCTCGGGGGCCCCTGCTGCAGCCGGGGTGTCGGGCAGGGACTTTCTCCACCGAGGGACAGAGACTGAAATCCCCCGGCCTTCCTTTGGGCGGGAGTCGGGCTGGGCTCAGAAGCTGTCCTGCCCACACTGGGCCAGAAAGGACCGGCTTCCAGGGCCAGGTGTGAAGGGAGGGGCTGGCGTGTCCCTACGTGTCCCTGCGATCCTAACCCTCTTGCCTCCCAGGGACAGGAGACCGGGCTGGGAACAGTGGCCAGGGCCTGGCAGATCCATCCTGCTGCTGTGGAGGGCCAGGACTGACCTGCAAGGCTGGGCCGGGGTGCCAGGGGAGGGGTGTGGGTGAGAGAGTAAGGCTGAGAGCGGGGCTGTGGGTTTGGGGAGGCTGGAAGGGAGAAGCTTCCATCAGGGAGGCGGCCAAGGCCCTGGAGCTCGTCCTAGCCTCCAGCCCAGGCGCCCCTGCTGCTCTGGGGTCACTTCTCACTGCCTGACTGTGGCACCTGCTCTCTTTGGCCAAAGGCTCGTGACTTGCAGAGGCAGCAGCCGACCCTCTGGCAGGTCCTCCCTGTCTGTCTCCTCTCAGCCAGGGCCCCTGGGGCAGGAGGGCATCACAGAAGGGCGCTGGGCCAGGCTGGCTCCTGGTGACACTGGCTGTCACCCTTAGGTTGCTCCCAGGGTCTCAGGGGCTGTACCCCGCAGGGCCACCCCAGCGTTGTTACTGCTCAGCCAGGTCCTGCGGATGCCAGGAGGCTCCCTGGCTGTGACTGGGCATCTGTCCCGGGGGCCCGGGCAGTGTCACCCTCTGGCCACCCCGCCCTGCCCCGGACCGCTGAGCAGGAGCTGGGAGGCACACTCACCAGTTGATCTCGGAGGACGACTCATTGAAGGTGTAATTCTGCTTCGGGCAGCCCCAGCTGTGGAGAGACAGAGCTGGCCCCCGCAGCCCTCCCAGCACTGCCCCCGAAGGGACCAGACCCTTCCAGGATTGCCACGGGCTCAGGGCGTTTGGGAGGCACTCTTCCCAACCTAGGGCCAGGCCCTACATCTCAGATGGGCGTCTGAATTCTAACACTCGGAGACGAAAGCCTGCTTCCACCCCACAGAGGCTGTATGGAGGGTCTCTGAGGAGGGGAGTCTCTGAGGAGGAGGGACAGGGGGAGGGTCTCTGGGGAGGAGGGTCTCTGAGGAGGAGGGCAGGGATCAAGACCATCCCCAAGGAACAGAAATGCAAAAAAGCAAAATGATTGTCTGAAGAGGCCTTACAAAAAGCTAAGGAGAGACTCGAAAGGCAAAGGAGAAAAGGAAAGATATACCCATTTGAATACAGAGTTCCAAAGAACAAAAAGGAGATAAGAAAGTCTTTCTCAGGGATCAGTGCAAAGAAATAGAGAAAAACAATAGAATGGGAAAGACTAGAGATCTCTTCAAGAAAATTACAGACACTGAGGGAACATTTCATACAAAGACGGGCTCAATAAAGGACAGAAATGGTATGGACTTAACAGAGGCAGAAGATATTAAGAAGAGGTGGCAAGAATACACAGAAGAACTGTACAAAAAAGATCTTCATGACCCAGATAATCACGATGGTGTGATCACTCACCTAGAGCCAGACATCAGAATGCGAAGTCAAGTGGGCCTTAGGAACATCACTACAAACAAAGCTAGTGGAGGTGATGGAATTCTAGTTGAGCTATTTCAAATCCTGAAAGATGATGCTATGAAAGTACTGCACTCAAAATGTCAGCAAATTTGGAAAACAGCAGTAGCCACGGGACTGGAAAAGGTCAGTTTTCATTCCAATCCCAAAGAAAGGTAATGCCAAAGAATGCCCAAACTACTGCACAATTGCACTCATCTCACATGCTAGCAAAGTAATGCTCAAAATTCTCCAAGCCAGGCTTCAACAGTATGTGAACTGTGAACTTCCAGATGTTCAAGCTGGATTTAGAAAAGGCAGAGGAACCAGAGATCAAATTGCCAACATCCACTGGATCGTTGAAAAAGCGAGAGAATTCTAGAAAAACATCTACTTCTGCTTTATTGGCTATGCCAAAGCCTTTGACTGTGTTCAGTTCAGTCGCTCAGTCGTTTGACAGTATGGACCCCAACAAACTCTGGAAAATTCTGAAAGAGATGGGAATACCTGACAAACTGACCTGCCTCTTGAGAAACCTGTATGCAGGTCAGGAAGCAACAGTTAGAACTGGACATGGAACAACAGACTGGTTCCAAATAGGGAAAGGAGTATGTCAAGGCTTTGTATTGTCACCCTGTTATTTAACTTATATGCAGAGGACATCATGAGAAACGCTGGGCTGGATGAAGCACAAGCTGGAGTCAAGATCGCCGGGAGAAACATCAGTAACTGCAGATATACAAATAACACCACCCTTACGGTAGAAAGCAAACTGAAGAGTCTGTTAATGAAAGTGAAAGAGGAGACCAAAAAAGTTGGCTTAAAACTCAACATTCAGAAAACTAAGATCATGGTATCCGGTCCCATCACCTCATGGCAAATAGATGGGAAAACAGTGGAAACAGTGACAGACATTATTTTGGGGGGCTCCAATACCACTGCAGATGGTGACTGCAGCCATGAAATTAAAAGATGCTTACTCCTTGGAAGGAAAGTTCTGACCAACCTAGACAGCATGTTAAAAAGCAGAAACATTACTGTGCCAACAAAGCTCCATCTGGTCAAAGCTATGGTTTTTCCAGTAGTCATGTATGGATGTGAGAGTTGAACTATAAAGAAGGCTGAGGGCCAAAGCACTGATGCTTTTGAGCTGCGTTGTTGGAGAAGACTCTTCAGAGTCCCTTTGCGAGGAGATCCAACCAGTCCATCCTAAAGGAGATCAGTCCTGAATATTCACTGGAAGGACTGATGCTGAAGCTGAAACTCCAGTACTTTGGCCACCTCATGCCAAGAGCTGACTCATTTGAAAAGACCCTGATGCTGGGAAAGATTGAAGGCAGGAGGAGGAGGGGACGACAAAGGATGAGATGGTTGGATGGCATCACCAACTCAATGGACATAAGTTTGAGTAAACTCCAGGAGCTGGCGATGGACAGGGAGGCCTGGCTTGCTGCAGTCCATGGGGTTGTCCTAAAAAGTCTGAGAGGCTGAACTGAACTGAACTGAGGAGGAGGGTCTCTGAGAAGGAGGGTCTCTGAGCGGGAGATCTCTGAGGGGGCGGGCCTCTGAGGGGGAGGGGCAGGGGAGGGTCTCCGAGGGCGGGTGTCGGAGGGGGCAGGTCTCTGAGGAGGAGGAGGGGAGGGGCCGGGGGAGAGGCCAGCCAGGTAGGTGAACACCAGAGGAGCCGGGGAGGGGGCCGGGGGCTCCACCTGGGCTTCCGGCAGGGGAAGGGCTGTGCACGGCCAGAGACGGACCTGGAGCCCTCAGGGCCTCCCGGAGGCCAGAACTGCCGAAACGAGGCTGGACAGTGTGTGCGCGACATGGAAAGAAGGCCACGCTCCTGCCCAGTGTGCTGACTAAGCAGCAGGTTCCCTAAGTCACTCCTGAGGAGGCGCTTCCCCGAGCCACCAGGTCGCCCTCACTGGGAAGCAGGCCTCGGCCTGGCTGCCGTGGTAGCTCCGCCCCAGATTACAGCCAAAGCCAGGCCACCGAGCTACAGGGCCTGACTCTCAGGGAGTCCATGGTGGCAGGCGGCTCCCTCCTCCTGTTTTCTCAATTGCCCACTTCCTCCTGCACCTGAGCCTGTTGTTGCAAACTCAGTACCTATAGGAGTCATGAGCCACCCTTCCATCCATCCACCACCCACCCTCGCATCCATCCTGTCCATCTGACCCATCCATCCATCCATCCACACCCAGTGTCCTTACACCACCCACGATCCACCCTTCTATCCACTCATCCATCCGGCCTCCATCCATCCACCATCATCTGTCCAACCCCTCCCCATCCATCCGTCCATCCATCTTCCATCCATCCACCCTCCACCACCCATCCATCCACCATTTTCCATCCACACACTACCCATCCATCCACTCTACCCACGCCTCTCCCAGCCGCCATCCGTCCATTTGCTCTCCCACCCACCCACCATGTGCCAGGTGCTGTGCAATGAATACAACAGACCTGGTCTCCCTGGGGATGTAAAGCCAGGTGCCTCGATGTCTCTGGAGGTGGGAGAAGGTGAGGTGAACACAGAAAAGTACTCTCAACGTCAGGTAGAGCCCTTCTCAAACCACCACGGTGGGACCTGCCCTCCCACACTCAGGATGAAGACGAGGTCTGTTCTCAGGAGCAGGTGAAAGAGTCTGGCCTGGCGACCCACCCCACTGCACGTGGGGGTGGGGAAGATGCAAGCTTGCAGAGCGACCTTTCACCCCTGCCTCCTTCCCAACTCAGCCAGCAGGAGCCCAGTGGCCAGGCCCTATCCTCCAGTGAGGAGGGGAAGGATCTGCTCTGAGGAGCTGGGGAGACAAGTGACTGACCAAATCCTGACTGCAGGGCTCTCGGCCTCTGGACACCCACCCTTACTGTGAGCGGCAGAAAATTTGAAGAAGTCCCCTGCCCACGAGCCCAGAGACCAAGCAGAAGAGGAACATATAAGAAAGGAAAGGGTTTCAGACAAACCCCAGAGATGCCGACGGCAGGACACCTGCAGCGGGGCTGACGCCTGAAGATGAAGAGTTCTTGGAAATCACAAAACACGGGAGCAGAAGTGAAAACCTCAGCTAGAGGGCTGGAGAGGAAGCCAAGGAAACCCCCAGAAAGAGGAGAAACAGGAGAGAGGACCACTCCCGAACCTTCTGGAACCCCAATCTGGGTATGAGGGAGTCAAGAGAGGCTCCCAGGGCAGATGGGGACCCAGCTGCAGACGAGCCCAGCCCTGCGTGCCCCCAGCTCAGTGTCCACCAGGACCAACGTGGTGCTGAGAAGGGATCACGCCAGGTGTCCCTGAGACGTGACAGACATGGGCACAGACAGCCAGCCCCACCAGCTTCCAGGGCAGAGAACTGCTTTTCACCAGCAGCGCGAGCAGGAGCGCAGGGCCCTCTGGACAACACGAGGCAGGAAGCACCTCGTCTAGCTGTGGGCTCTTGGGCATCCGCTCAGGAGGCGCAGGCACTGTGCCCGTGGCCCCGCTGGGAAGCCTCACAGCAGGTGTTCCATGTAAATAAGGGAGAGGCCCCAGGGCCAGGAGGGGCAGGGGGAACCAGGGGCGCCCAGAGAAAGGGGCTCACCTCCTCTCCCCACTGAGGCCTGCTACCCCCACCCACCCAGGAGGAGCTGGGGGAGCCAGAGCCCCTCACCGAGACCCCCGGGCGCCCCTGGGCAGGCAGGGAGGGAGTATCCCAGACCCTCCTGGAGAGCTCCATCCGGGTGCAGCTGCACGTGCAGCCGCCGTCCACGGCAAGGTCACCCAGTGTCAGCGCCAGCCTGAGGGCTGTGTCCCAGCCATGGCTCTGGGTGGGTGGGGGGTCCCACACACAGACCCATGTGCAAACCCCATCAGCCTCTGTCACGGCACCAGGAAGGCCCAGCCCCCAGCCCGCAGGTCACCCACCATCCGATCCCCAGGGCTGGGTCGTCCAGCAGGACACGGACTATGTACAGCAGGCAGGTCAGCAGCTTCAGGGAGAAGTTGAACAGCCGGATCCTCAGGCCTGTGGGTGAGGGTGGGTGGGGCAGGCAGTGGTCAGGGCTCCTGGAGCGGCCGGGACGCTGCACCTGGGCGGCTGTACCTGGCTGTCCTGACCAACACTGACCAGGTGGCTCTGCGTTGGGGGCTCTGCCAGGCCGGCCTCTGAGAGGCTCCATGCCCTCCCGCCTCATGGACGAGGTGCAGAGTGTCCCTGAGCTGCTGGCCCTGGGGGTGGGCCTGGGGCTTGGGGGAGCAACCTACAGATCGATGAACAGAACCCACAGGCACCACCTCCGTACCCCATCCTGCACCCCAGGTGGCCAGCCTCCTGCTGGGAAGACAGGTGGAGGGAGCCCACAGGGCAAAGGGGAGGGCCACACTGGTGCCAGGGAGCCCCGATGGGTGGGGGGCTGAGCTGTGCCCCTGGTGGCCGTGGCTAGCCCTGCCTCCAGGAGGGGCACACCCCTCCCAGGGGCCCAGCATCTCCCACCCTGGAAGGTGGCAAGGAGCTGAGACAAGGAGCATGCCCATCACCCCGCCCGCTCCAACAGAGCCCCTCCATCCTGCCCCCCACAGACCCCACTCACTGGATCTTTGGTTTTTGATGAAGAACAGCTTAAGCCTCTCCTTGAAAGTGTTCTCGTTGACGTAAAACTCCACCTGGACCCTGGGGGGCAGGAAGGCGTGGGCTTGGGGCCAGAGGGCTCCAGCCCAAAGCCCCACATTCCCACGTGTCCCCAGCAGACCTGCTGGCTGGTTGCCTCCCTCCCAGAGCCCAGGGCCGTCCAGGCCCTGCAGACGCGCACACTCATGGCCCCCAGCCTGGGCCGTCATGGCGGCTGCCAGGACTACAGGTGGCCTGAGTGGCTGGCCCTTGGCTCAAAACACACCATATGCTTTGCACAGAATGTTCCAGAAGCTGATGGCCAGGTGCTTTTCTGGGGGCCCCTGGTGGCTGTGCCTTGAGGCCCGCTGTAGACTGTGGGATGGTCAGGGCTGGCAGT
>SJYQ01095308.1:60206-96075 GCA_006410935.1 Redunca redunca | reverse complement strand
ACCCCAAAAGCCCTGCTACTCCTTCTCCGTCACCTGCAGTGGGTTCGTGCCAGCACTGGGCTGGGCATCCTTTCGTTGATTTCTCCCAGCAGCTCCATGGGGCAGGCTGTTCATGCCCTCGGTCCACATGTAACTTAAGTTGAAGTTGCCCAGAATCACCCCAATGTTTGATACCACCTCAGTCAAGATGACCCCCTGTTTAAGAAGTGGGTGAAGGGGAGATAATCTGGGAGAGGATCCCCTGCTCCTCCAAACAGGGCTCAAGATTAATTCGTTAAATCTGCTGTCTTTTTCTCAGTTGGGGGCTAGGAAAGAGGGAGGCACAGGGGCTGGGATGAAGGGAAGTGGGTATGCTGAGTGCCTGGAGCCCTTGGGCTGTCCCCAACTCTGCAGTCACCTCACCCTCTCTGGGCCAACCTGCAGGGGTTCATTCCTTCTCCTGACCCTACTGGCCAAGGCTTTGGAGAAGGAGGTGTGCACAGGGGACTGAGCACAGAAAAGGGGGGTCAGCCCAGCCGTTATTGGCGGTCATTGGTATTCTAAGCTTTATTTTTGTCATTAGCAAGTAAACTGTTATTTCAAGATATAAAGAAAACATGGTCTTGGGACTTCCCTGGTGGGCCAGTAGTTAAGACTTCCCACTTCCAATGCAGGGGGCATAGGTTCAATCCCTAGTCAGGGAACGAAGATCCCTATATGCTGCGTGACCCTCCCCCGATCCCCAAAGAAAGAGATATGGTGGTCTCATAAAAAATTTGGCTTCTTATTCTCTAGCCGTGGTTTTTTATCCCCCTGGAGGCTGGGGTGGGGTGACAGATGACCTCTCTTTAGCTGTGTTCCTCTGCCTGCTTCCCTTCCTCCCCACCACTGCCTGGGAGCAACCAGGATGAAATGAAACCAGGTTGTCAATGAATGTTCTTTCATTCATTCTGCCCAAATCGTGGGTATTGGTTTTCAACAGACAAAAATCCCTTCCCTGGTGGAGTTTTCTACTGAGGAGACAAACAACTAGCAAGATAAAGTAAAATACGTTAGTATGTTAGATGTTGACAGGAGCTATGCAGAGAAAGTAAGCACAGTTAGGGGAGAAGAAGTGCTTTGTGAGAGTAGATGTAATTTTAAGTAAGATGGTCAGAGAAGGTGCTGGAGCCAGCCTCTCAGATTCCTGGGGAGAGAGCACTCCAAGCAGGGCTTATACACATGTTTTTATGTTAATCAGGTGAAATTCTATGATGATAGCCTCCGTGTGGCACAGAACTAGTGCAGAAGAGAGAGGGAGGGGGGAGCTGTTTCTGGAGAGGAGGGTCCAGCACTTCTCAGAGCCAGGAAAGCCCAGTCTGGGTCTGAAGGATGACTGGAAGTTCAGTGGGCCCTGAAGGCTCAGGGACAAGGGCCTGCCCCTGTAGCTGGGGAACTCCCAGTGGGTGGTGGGTTGGTCATGCTGTCTGGGACCCAGGGAGCCACTGAGGGGAGCTTCCTTCAAGGTTCTGGTGATCGGATTTGTGGGACAGGACCTTCCCAAGGTGTTGGGAGTGACTTCGGTGGGGGGCTGTGATGTGGTGGGTGGGAAGGGTGGATTAGTGGTGTGAGCTTACAGACCTAGGGGTGAGCAAATGTGGTAGGAGGTGTGACGAGAAGGGGAAGGAGAGCTGGGGCCACCAGGCGGCAGCTAGGGCTGCACCCGTTGACCCAGGGGACATGTGGAGTGAGGTGGAAAGCAGGCTTGAGGGAAAATGCTGATCCTTGGGGCTGTGAGGTACCCGGGTGGCATCTGGCCACCAGTTTATGACCCAAACCTTTGCTTCTTCTCTTCCACAGGCTGCAGCCACATGTGGTCTCTTCTTGTAAGTCTGGGGTTTGGGCTGTAACTTCCATTGTTGGGAGGAGACACCCCAGATCCTGCCCTGCATGCCTTCATCATCCTCACCCACTCCCCTCCTAGCCAGAAACCATCCCCCACCCCACCCAGAGAGGGGGAGTCCACTCTTCTACCCCCTCACTCCTGCCACCAACCAACCCATGGGCAGTTTCACACTTGGGGGTCACTCCCCATAATGAGGAGGGGCTGCGGGGGGTGATCTCTGGGCAACAAAGTGTTTCTACTGTGCCAGCCCTGGATGTTTCAGGAACACTGAGTCCCTCTTGCCTCCTGTTCTGTGGGCCCCATCATCTCGCCATTCACTTTTAGAGTTTGCTCCTGGACCCTCCCCGCTGTCCCTCTCCCCCTGCATCTCTTTAGAATGATGCTGTAACCACTACAACACTCAATCCCACGCCTGTCCAGTAAGGTCAACAGGACATCCATTACACCCATTTTATAGATGAGGAAAGTGAGGCCCAGTAAGGAATATACCTTGGCAGGAGTGCACAAGGCCAGTATTGAGCTGAACCTGAAACCCAGGTCCCGATCCCAGCCCCAGGTTCCTCCCACTAAGCCCAGAGGGGCCTGTAACCCTGCTCTGCCAAAGGTGTGGCTTGTGCCCTGAGCACATGGTGGGTTTTAGGGAAGCTAGGATCCTTCTGCCCTCCTCCCCCGCCTTGATACCAAGAGCCTCTGTCCCACCCCACTCCCAGCAACTGCCCTAATGGATGCTGTGGCAGCGGCTGCTGCCAAGAGTACCAGCCGGAGCGGTATGAATTCTTCTCTGGGCCCTTAAGGTGAGTCCTGGGCCAGGTGCTCTGGGCACAGTCCTCCAATGGGTCTGGACCACACAGGACTGGCCTGGACTTCCTGCTGTGAAGGGTGGGGCTGGGTCAAGGGAAGGAGGGCGGTGTGGCGACTAGAGGCTTGGCCTGATGTTGGTGGTTCCTTACCCCAGGATTTTTGTCATCGTCTTCCTGATCGTCATACCCCTCCTGTGCATCTGTGGCGTGGCTAAGCACTTGTATCTCAGCTGCAGAAAGTCAGAGCAGGAGGCCCCAACAGCCCTCCCGGAACAGCCCCCCATTGCTCCTGTAGAGAGGGTCACAGCACCCATTTCTGAGCCCCCGCCCCCCTACAGTGAGGTGGGTATCCATCCCAACCCCTGCTCTGTCCCTCAGCTGTCTGTACCTCCCTTTTCTGAATTTTAGAGCGACTGGGGCAGTGACGAGTGTCCTTATGCCATGTCTCTGGGCCCTGGGGCGGGCTCTGCCGCCAGCGTGGGGTCACTCCTCTCCCTGGTAAACCTGCCTCCACCAGCACACGGGTGGCAATGACCAGTGGCCCGCCCTAAGAAGTCACTGTGTCTCCTTTCCCTGCAGATTATTCTGAAGCCTGTTCTGGGTCTGCCTCCCTTGGAGCCGCCCCCTCCCTACAGCTTCAGGCCTGAAGAATATGCTGGGGTTCGCAGAGGCATCAACAGCTCCACCTTCTGATCCACCTTCTGCCTGGAACCCTGTCATCAGCCACCTCCCCAGTGCCTCCTGCGTCAAGCCAGAGACTCTCAGGAGCCCTGGATCACCCTCGCCCATCCTGCCACACCTCTGCCAGTTTTGGGCTTTAATTTATTGCTTTTCTACCCTTGTTCCATGCCAGTTGCTTCTCTTGTCTCAAAGGCTGGTCTGGAGTGACATATCCACCCCTCACCTCACATTGTAAGTTAGAGGCTGCCAGGAGGAAAATGTGAACAGTTGGAGGTACCCAGCAGTGGAATGGGTACTCTGAGCAGTGGAGGAGGCTCCACTCTGGGGTGCCAGTGTGGCCTGGACAGCCAGTCCTGAGATGTTTGGGAGGGCACCAGTGCACCCTGCGAGATGGGGCTGCTTCAGCTCTCTCCCATTCTACCTGAGTAGAGAAGACCCCATTGTCCTCTCCCTACCCCCAACACACTCTCACTAAATTTCAGTTGATTGTTGCTGAGAGTCTGCCTCTGACTGTGGGGAGGTGAGCTCCAACATTGCTGGGGTACATGGTTGTGTGTGTGTGTGTGTGTGGAGGGGGAGTGGGGGGCTGGAGGTCACTGTGTCTGAAAAACCCCACCATTGATGAGCCTGGAAGAACAGCACATCAGATGGTCACCTGGCAGGAGACGATCTCGGCAGATGCTTTGACCTCTGGTTCCTTGAAGTCTTTGGGTGCCAAAGAGTCCAGACGGGGACTAGAGATGGGGAACGACCACCATGTGCTTCCTCATCCCGTCCTCCTGCTTTCTCTTGGGACACTTAGAACTCAGTTCCAACTCTGTCGTTATGGGGGTGGCGACGGGGCAACACGGAGGTGAGTAGGGGAGGCTGGCCATCTGTGGGGCAGGATCTTGGAGACCTTGATCTGCTCTACCCTGGAATCTCAGGAGGGAGGAGAGGAGAGAGATCTGCCCTTCTCCTCCAATCCCACAGGGTTCTGGGCACCACCACTCAGCCTCATCTGCAGGATTAACCCCTCAGAGGAGAGGCAGTCACCACTGCAGCCTGGGAGAGTCTTCACAGGGCGTCATTATCCCTGTGGGGGCTGGCATCAGGACATGCAGTGTGAGAGACACCCCTGTGCCCAGCATCTCAGGGGCTCAGGCAGGCCTGAGCTCCTCCACCAGGACCCTGCCTTGGCACTGCTCCCTGGCAGAGGGCACAGAAGCAGTGCTGGCCAGTGTTCCTGGTGGGGGTGGAGGTAGAACCGGCCCTGGTGTGGAGAGGAGGTCATCCCCTATTAGGATGCCTGCCTTTCATTGAAGGTAACGTAGGGGCTTTAAATCCTTCCTAGCAGCAGCAGAGTGGCCTAGAAGAAAGTGGTTATCCTGTAGCAGAAATTGTCAGTACTGTGGCTCTCTGCTGTTGGTGGGAGTGGAAATGGTGTGTTCTTCCTGGAGGGCAATCCAGCAGTAGCCATTCACTACACAGATACTTACAAAGACCCTACTGTGTGTCTGGCACTATGCACTAGGGCACTATGCCTGGCACCCATTAAAATTTAAAATGCCCTTGACCTAGCAATTCCACTTCTAGGAATGAACCTTCAGGAATGCTCATATAAAAGAATTCAGAGATATGTCCATCAGCAGTGTAGCTGGGGATAATTGAAAATACCTTTAATGTCTGCTGATAGGAGCCTGTTCAATATAGCAGGTCCCTCCATACTGTGAACGCTCTGCAGCCTTTAAAAAGAATGAAGTGGATCTGAAGAACCGACCTGGCAGGATGTCTTTCATTTATTGTTACAGAGAAAAGGCAAGTTGCAGAACAATAGTCTATGACCTCAACTTGTAAACATATGCTACACCATATAATTATATATATTTCCCCCTTTGCAAATGTATATAAAAGATACTGAAGGATAAGAATTAAGCCACTCTGGCCACACTTTTGACAGTGGTCTGCACTGTGGGATAGAGGAATGGAAGTAGTCAATTTTAAGGGAGGTTTTTAATTTTGTACGCTTTGTCATTGTTTACATTTTCCACAATGAGCAAGCATGACTTTCACAAATTTTAAAAAGATCTCTTTAATGCAATATATAGGCGACCTTAAAAGTCAATAAAGACACATCATGTGAACTTTGATAGATGGCAATTCATGTATTATTGACCCTGCTATGAGGAAGAGGCTCAAAGGATTCCGACACAGCACACACATGACATGTATGGGACCCAGGAAATAGGTGAGTGACAGACATGGGACTTGTCAAACGTGAGGACATAAGATGCCTGTTTGTCACACCTCTGCAGGACTGTGATGGGCACTCAGTATATGTTGGATGTCTGGCTGGTGGGTTGGGGGGATGAGCAGTTTCATAGTGATTGAGTATTCATCCCTTGTGCTGATTTAGCAGCTCAAACCTAATGAAAAATAACCGAAAGGTGGAACCACTTAGTATGTGAATGAATGATTAACTAAGTGAACGAGTGAGTGAGCAAACAAACGTGAAAGTCTGCCACAAACATTTTCCAGTGATGGGTGCAGCCTGGTTAGCTCCAAGAAGGTGCTCTGTGGCCGTGGACTTGCCTTCTGTCAGCAGAGATTCCCCAGAGGACTGGGGAATGTAGGAAAGGCTGTGAGGCAGGAAGCACGTGGGAGCTGGGACGGGGAGCCAGGGGCTCGTCTGCTGCAGAAGCTAAGAGGAGGGACGACACCAAGGATGCTCCCTCGGCCTAGCACTCAGAGTCAGACCTCCAGCTTCTGACATTTTAGCTTCAGCATCCAGCATCTCCAAGTCTCAGCCTCTGTTTGCACAATAGAGAGATGTATCCCTTCCCATCCTGCTAGGAGGTTGCTCTCTGACTCCCAGATTGGGAGGGGCTGAGAAGCTAAGAGATTTCAGAACGTGAAAGTCGCTCAGTCGTGTCTGACTCTTCGCGATCCCATAGACTGTATAGTCCATGGAATTCTCCAGACCAGAATACTGGAGTGGGTAGCCTTTCCCTTCTCCAGGGGATCTTCCCAGCCCAGAGATCGAACCCAGGTCTCCTGCACTGCAGGTGGATTCTTTACCAGCTGAGCCACAAGGGAACTAAAGAGTTTTCAGAGGCTCTCCTTGATTACAACCACACCTTTCTTCCCAACCACACCTCGGCCACAGCTTCAAATGGGCACACCTGATCTTGTCACCCCTGGTAACTTCAACCCTCCCACTTCCTGATCCTCCTATTCCTCCAGCTCAGGTACTATATTACCCCACACTAACGAATCTCGGAGCCCCCAGAGACCTCTGAGCCATCAGCCTTAGCCCCTCGCACCACCATCAGCTACATCCTCCCTGCCCTTACCCAGCTTGGAGTCCTGGATCCCTCCTTTGTCCTTTACTGTTCCATTGTGAAAGTGAAAGTGAAGTCTCTCATTCGTGTCCAACTCCTTGTGACCCCATGGACTGTAGCCTACCAGGCTCCTCTGTCCATGGGATTTTCCAGGCATGAATACTGGAGTGAGTTGCCATTTCCTTCTCCGGCGGATCTTCCTGACCCAGGGATCGAACCCAGGTCTCCTGCATTGTAGGCAGACGCTTTACTGTCTGAGCTACGAGGGAAGATGGTACCATTGTACTCACCTGGAAAAATCCCAAATCCTGACTGGATCCAACTTGTGCTCAAGAACCAGTATACCTGTGTGATTGGACTCACCTCAAAATCAAAACTACAAACCTCAACACCGTAGAAGCTTTACTTCTTGAGATGACTAATTCTACTCTAATCTCCCACCCTTGCAACCGCAATTTCAGGTGGTGATGGCACCACACACCCCAGAGGAAAATAATGGATGCAATCACACAAGAGCCACCCGATTCTGCCCATGCTCCCACCGCCACCTTTGATTACAGTGGAAACTGCTTTCCACACCTCCAGCTGATTCTACCCTCCTCAGAGCTTCTCAGGACGTTGCTCCTGTAGTTAGTCCTATGTCAGCTGTTTCTCCCTCATTATTGGACCTTCATCATGATCACCTGTGCATCACTGTGTCCTATGACCCTTCTTCGAGAAACCCTCCCTTGATCCTCTCATCCCTCTTGTTCTCAATTTCTCTTGCTTCAACCAGCCCTTTGTCCCCATCATTACATGAAATGGTTCTTGTCCATATCACCTACGTCTTGCCAGAGTCAAAGGTCAATTCTTGAGCCTCAGTTACTCATCTCTGGGCGTTTGGCACGTTTGGCCACCTCTCCCTGAAGAAGCTTTTTCTCTGGATTTCTCTGATGCCACCTTCCTTGGTTTTCATCCTGTTCACCTCTGCTCCTCTTCAGGTTCCTTCACTTTCCTTCTCCTCCAACTCTGAATGGCAGTTGGCTCAAGGTTCTGTCTTTGGGCCTCTTGTCTTCACCTTCACTCACTCTTGTTATGGGTCTCAGCCATTGCTGTGGCTTCATAGTCTTCATCCGTTGTCTGATGAATTACAAATCTTTATCTCTGACTGAGATTTCTCCTCTGAGATCTAGATTTATATATTTAACTACCTAATATTTCCACTCTACTAGGGAAGTCTGAGCGCCGAAGAATTGATCTTTTGAACTGTGCTGCTGGAGAAGACTCTTGAAAGTGCCGTGGAGTGGAAGGAGATCAAACCAGTCAATCCTAAAGGAAATCAACTCTGAATATTGATTGGAAGGACTGAGTCTGAAGCTAAAGCTCCAATACTTTGGCCACCTGGTGCAGAGCTGACTCATTAGAAAAGACCCTGATACTGGGAAAGATTAAAGGCAGGAGGGGAAAGGGATGACAGAGGATGAGATGGTTGGATGGAATCACTGACTCAATGGACATGAGTCTGAGCCAACTCCAGGAGATGGTGAAGGATAGCGAAGCCTGGCGTGCTGCAGTCCATGGGGTCACAAAGAGTCAGACACCACTGAGTGACTGAACAACAGCAACAGCTTCTCCACTTGAATGCATTTCATAGTCCTAGGTTCTAACTCCCCTCCACCCACCCCAAATCCAGTCCTTCCCAAGTTGTCCCGTCATAAAAAGGCGGGGTGGTACTACCCACCAGCCTGCAAACAGCCTAAGAACTGAATTACCCTTGTTGTTGTTCAGTCACTCAGTGGTGTCTGACTCTTTGTGACCCCATGGACTGCAGCACGCCAGGCTTCCCTGCCCTTCACCATCTCCTGAAGCTTGCTCAAACTCATGTCCATTGAGTTGGTGATGCCACCCAACCATCTCGTCCTCTGTTGTCCCCTTCTCATCCTGCCTTCAATCTTTCCCAACGTCAGGTGTCTGTCTTCTCCAACATCACAGTTCAAAATCATCAATTCTTCAGCACTCAGCCTTCTGTATGGTCCAACTCTCACATCCATACATGATTGCTGGAAAAACCATAGGTTTAACTATATGGACTTTAGTCAGCAAAGTAATGTCTCTGCTTTTTAATGTGCTGTCTAGGTTGGTCATAAGTTTTCTTCCAAGGAGCAAGTGTCTTTTAATTTTATGGCTGCAGTCATCATCTCCAGTGGTCTTGGAGCCCAAGAAAATAAAGTCTATCACTGTTTCCATTTTTCCCCATCTATTTGCCATGAAGTGATGGGATCAGATGCCATGATCTTAGTTTTTTGAATGTTGAGTTTTAAGCCAGCATTTTCACTCTCCTCTTTCACCTTCATCAAGAGGCTCTTTAGTGCCTCTTCACTTTCTTCCATAAGGGTAGTGTCATCTGCATATCTGAGGTTATTGATATTTTCCCCCACAGTCTTGATTCCAACTTGTGCTTCATCCAGCCTGGCATTTTGCATGACTCTCCATGTAAGCTAAATAAGCAGGTGACAATACACAGCCTTGACGCACTCCTTTTCCAATTGGAACCAGTCTGTTGTTCCATGTCTGGTTCTAACTGTTGCTTCTTGACTTGCATACAGGTTTCTCAGGAGGCAGGTAAGGTGGTCTGGTATTCACATCACTTTAAGAATTTTCCACAGTTTGTTGGGATCCATACAGTCAAAAGTTGTGTCATCAATGAAGCAAAAGTAGATGTTTTTCTGGAATTCTCTTGCTTTTTCTATGATCCAATGGATGTTGGCAATTTGATCTCTGGTTCTTCTGCCTTTTCTAAATCCAGTTTGAATATCTGAAAGTTCTTGCTTCACATACTGTTGAAGCCTAGCTTGGAGAATTTTGAGAATTACGTTGCTAGCATGTGAAATAAGTGCAATTGTGCAGTCGTTGGAACATTCTTTGGCATTGCCTTTCTTTGGGATTGGAATGCAACTGACCTTTTCCAGTCCTGTGGCCACTGCTGAGTTTTCCAAATTTGCTGGCATATTGAGTGCAGTACTTACATAGCATCTTACACACAATCTTTTAGGATTTGAAATAGCCCAGCTGGAATCCCATCACCTCCACTAGCTTTGTTCATAGTGATGCTTCCTAAGGCCCACTTGACTTCACACTCTAGATGTCTGGCTCTATGTGAGTAATCACATCATTGTGGTTATCCAGTCATTAAGATCTTTTTTGTATAGTTCTTCTGTGTATTCTTGCCACCTCTCTTAATCTCTTCTGCTTCTGTTAGGTCCATATCATTTCTGTCCTTTATTGTGCCCATCTTTGCATGAAATATTCCCTTAGTATCTCTAATTTTCTTGAAGAGATTGCTAGTCTGTCCCATTCTATTGTTTTCCTCTATTTCTTTGCATTGATCACCGAGGAAGACTTTCTTATCTCTTGTTGATATTCTTTGTAACTCTGTATTCAGATGGGTTTATCTTTCCTTTTCTCCTTTGCCTTTAGCTTCTCTTCTTTTCTCAGCTATTTGTAAGGCCTCCTCAGACAGCCATTTTGCCTTTTTTCATTTCTTTTTCTTGGAGGTGGTTTTGATCACCGCCTCCTGTACAATGTTATGAACCTCTGTCCATAGTTCTTCAGGCACTCTATCAAATCTAATCCCTTGAGTCTATTTGTCACTTCCACTGTATAATTGTAAGGTATTTAACTTAGGTTATACCTCAATGGCCTAGTGGTTTTCCCTACTTTCTTCAATTTAAGTCTGAATTTTGCAATAAGGAGTTAATGATTTGAGCCACAGTCATCTCCTGGTCTTATTTTTGCTGACTGTATAGAGCTTCTCCTTTTTCGGTTGCAAAGGATATAATCAATCTGACTTCAGTATTGGCCATCTGGTGATGTTCACTTGTGAGATTTGTCTCTTGTGTTGTTGTAAGAGGGTGTTTGTTCTCTTGGCAAACTCTGTTAGCCATTGTCCTGCTTCATTTTGTATTCCAAGGCCAAGTGAAGTCGCTTAGTCATGTCCCACTCTTTGCGACCCCTACCAGGCTCCTCTGTCCATGGGATTTTCCAGGCAATAGTCCTGGAGTGGATTGCCATTTCCTTCTCCAGGGGATCTTCCCAACCCAGGGATCGAACCTGGGTCTCCCGCATTGTAGACAGACACTTTACTGTTTGAGCCACCAGGGAAGTCTTTACTCCAGTTATCTCTTGACTTCCTACTTTTGCATTCCAATCCCCTATGATGAAAAGGATATCTTTTTTTTTTTTTTTGTATTAGTTCTAGAAGGTCTTGTAGGTCTTCGTAGAACTGTTCAACTTCAGCTTCTTTGGCCTTAGTGGTTGGGGCATAGACTTAAATTACCATGATATTGAATGGTTTGCCTTGGAAACAGATGATTCTGTCTTTTTTGAGATTGCAACCAAATACTGCATTTCAGACTGTTTTGTTGACTATCAGGGCTACTCCATTTCTTCTAAGTGATTCTTGCCCACAGTAGTAGATATAATGGTCATCTGAAATATCAGTGTTCGTTCTTGCCATCTCCTGTTTGACCACTTCCAACTTACCTTGATTCAAGGACCTAACGTTCCAGGTTCCTTTGCAATATTGTTCTTACAGCACATCTACAACTGGATGTTGTTTTCACTTTGGTACAGCCTCTTCGTTCCTTCTGGAGCTATTTCTCTGCTCTTCTGCAGTAGCATATTCAGCGTCTACGGAATATGGGGGGCTCATCTTTCAGTGTCCTATCCTTTTGCCTTTTCATACTGTTCATGGGGTTCTCAAGGCAAGAATACTGAAGTGGTTTGCCATTCCCTTCTCCAGTGGACCACGTTTTGTCAGAACCCTCCACCATGACCCGTCTGTCTTGGGTGGCCCTACACGGCATGGCTCATCGTTTCACTGAGTTAGACAAGGCTGTGGTCCAAGTGATCAGTTTGGATAGTTTTCTGTGATTGTGGTTTCATTCCGTCTGCCCTCTGATGGATGACAATAAGAGGCTTGCGGAAGCTTCCTGATGGGAGGGCCTGGCTGTGGGGAAAAGTGGGTCTTGCCATATTCAGTAAATCTTTAATCCAAGACGCTGCTGATGGGTGGGGCTGTGTTCCCTCCCTGTGGTTTGGCCTGAGGCCAACCTACGGTAGGGGTAGTGTCAGTAATGGCCCCCTCCTTCAAAGGGACTTGTGCCAGCATGCCCCAGCTCCCAGCACTGTTGTCTTCAGTGCCTCTGACCCCGTGGCAGGCCGCTGTCGATCCATGCCTGTCGGCGACTCCTAGGCCCTCACAGGCAAGTCTGGCTCAGTCTCCTGTGGGGTCCTGGTGTACACGAGGTTTTCTTGTGCCCTCCAAGAGTCTTTTCCCCCAGTACTTTGGAAGTTTTGTAGTCAAATCCCACTGGCCTTCAAAGTCAAATTCCCTGGGGGTTCTCAATCCCTGTTCTGGATCCCCAGGTTGGGAAATCTGTTGTGGGCCCTAGAACTTTTGCAACAGTGCTAGAACTTCTTTGGTATAATTGTTCTTCAATTGGTGGGTCGTCTGCTTGGCAGCTCTGTGGGGGGGCTATTGGTGACCTCCTCCTCAAGGACTTACACCACACACGGTGCCTCCCAGGTCTGCTGCAGCCAGAGCCCCTGTCCCTGTGGCAGGCCACTGCTGACCCGTGCCTCCGCAGGAGACACTCAGCCACTCACGGGCAGGTCTGGCTCAGTCTCTTGCAGGGTCACTGCTCCTTTCCCTGGGTCCTGGTATGCACAAGGTTCTGTTTGCACCCCCTAAGCGTCTCTGGTAGGTCTGAGGTTTGATTCTAAATGCGATTTCACCCCTCTTGCTGTCTTTTTGGGGCTTCTCATTTGCTCTTTGATGTACAGTATCTTCTTTTTTGGTGGGATCCAACCTTCTCCTGCTGATGGGTTGTTCAGCAGCTAGTTGTGATTTTGGTGTTCTCACAGGAGAAGGTGAGCACACGCACGTCCTTCTACTCTGCCATCTTAGAAGGTTGAATTATCCTATTTTCTCTCTTTCCTTTACCTCCTCATCCTGCCTGCAGAAGAGATCCATGCCTCTTCTCTCCCTTTCTCCACTGCGGCCCTAGGCAAGGTCACCACCAAGTCTAACCTAGACAGTCCTACTGACATCCTAACTGATCTCCATCTCACCCTCTGCAATTCATCCTGTTTACTGTAGCCAGATGACTCTTTGCGACCCCATGGGCACCAGGCTCCTCTGTCCATGGGATTTTCTAGGCAAGAGTACTGGAGTGGGTTGCCATTTCCTTCTCCAGTGAACTTCCCAACCTAGGGATCGAATCCAGGTCTCCTGCATTGTAGACAGACACTTTACCGTCTGAGCCACCAGGAAAGTCCTTCTAAAGCATAAATAAGGATAAATAAGTTACTCCCCTGGCTAAAGGCCTCTGGCGATTGCATGAATTGTCCATGGAATAGAGTCCAGCCCCTGGCTGTGGACTGCAGGATGCGGCTCCTCTGGTCCCCTCCTTGCTCACAGCATTCCAGCACTGGTGACCTTTTCTCTGAGTCTCAACTGCCCCAAATCGACCTGGCTCAGGGTCTGTGGTGGTTTCCTGCTGGGAACCCCTCCCTCTGTACTTCTCTCCAGAACATCACAAGGCCACCAACTTTCCTCATTCTAGTTCCAGTTCAACCGTTACTTCCTTACAGAAGCACCCCCGACCACCTGCAGATAGTAGCCCCCACCTCTCAGGGCCTCTCTTTTACACTAGTCAGTTTTATTTTCTTCATGGTTTGGCCCTGTGCTGGAAATTGCCTTATTCACGTGCTTCTGTGTTTACAGTCTGTTTCCCCTCTCTGTGCCGAAGCTCCTCAGGGCAGGTCCCATCCAGTCTAAAACAATGCCTGGGAAGGGGGTGGACTTACGTGCAACAGGCAACCACCTTGGAAGAAATGGCCAAAAGGTCCTGCAGGATAAACATCTAGGAAGGAGCTGCCCCAGGCCTGCGGATGCCTCCCAGTGCCATCTGTGTGATCCCAGGGTCTCACTCCACAAGGAGTTGTGGCGTTCTTTCTGTCTCTCCCTTCTTCCCATTCTTTAGTTTTTCAATAAATACACAGTGAGCACCGCTCATGGGTCAGGCATGGCCCCAGGGCCTGGGTAAAGGGCCTACAAACAAGACACCATTTCTGCCCTCATGGAAGACAGATGCTAATCTAACCACCCGACAGGTGCACCTGTGGTTACCCAGTGGGCTCAGTGCTGGGAAGAAAAAGTACATACGCAGCGTTAAAGAAGGGGGTGGCAGCTGCTTTAGATGGGGAGGTCAGGCATGGCCCCTGTAAGGAGGCAACAATGAGCTACTGCCAAAAGAAAGACAGGTAGGCTGGCATGGGAGAGCATGGGAAAGAGTGCCCAGGCGAGGGGGGCTGGATGCGGGAAGGCCCTGAGTGGGGAAGGAGCTTGGTGGCTCGAGACTCAAAGGAGACCCCTCTTGGCTTCAATATCCCCAGGATTCTTTTTTTTAATATGTATTTATTTAATTTATTATTATTATTTTGGCTTGTATACACTCTCAGTTGCAGCACTTGAGCTCCTTTCTAGTTGTGGTGTGGAAGCTCCAAAGTATGTGGGCTTAGTTGCCCTGAGGCAGGTGGGATCTTATTTCCCTGCCTAGGGATCAAACCCAAGTTCCCTGCATTGAAGACAGGATTGTCACTGGACCACAAGGGAGTTCTCAGTATCCCCAAAATGCTTAACAAAGTTTGTCTGCATTTCCTAGGGCTGTCAGAACAAATAACTAAAACCTGGATGGCTCCAAACAATGAAAATGAATTCTCTTACAGTTCTGGAAGCCAAAAGTCTGAAATCAAGGTTTTAGCAGGGTTAGTGTCTTCTGGAGGCTCTGAGGAAGAATCTGTGGCCCACTGTGGCTTCTGGGGGCTGCGGGCAATTCTTGGCAGTCCTCAGCTTACAGCTGACCTGCGATCTTTACCCTCGTCTGCACACGGCTTTTCCTTCTGTGTTGGTGTGTATTCTTCTTCCCTGTCTCTTACAGGATATTTTTCATTGGAATTTACAGTTCACCCTAATCCAGCATGATCTCGTCTCAAAATCCTCACCTGAATTACCTCTTAAAGACCTTTATTCTACATGAGGTCACATTCTGAGCTTCTCAGTAGAGATATCTTTGGAAGGGGCACAATTCAACCCCTACAGGGAATCCTGGTGGCTCAGATGGTAAGGAATCTGCCTGCAATGCAGGAGACCCTGGTTCGATTCCTGGGTAGGGAAGATCCGCTGGAGAAGGGATAGGCTACCCACTCCAGTATTCTTGGTCTTCCCTTGTGGCTCAGCTGGTAAAGAATCTGCCTGCAATGCAGGAGACCTCGTGGGTTTGATCCCTGGGTTGGGAAACGCCCTGGAGAAGGAAAAGGCTACCCACTCCAGTATCCTGGCCTGGTGCATGAACTGTATAGTCCATGGGATCACAAAGAGTTGGACACAACTGAGCGACTTTCACTTTCAAAATTTATTAACAAAAACTCAACTGGCGGGATTTGGCTCATAAACCTTAGTTTGATGACTTCTGAATTAAAACATGGGCCAGGGCAGGGAAAGCATCAAGTCCTAGAGTCCTAACCACTGGACCACCAGGGAATTTTCTAAGAAAATCTTAGTTTTCCACCTCTGATATTCTACCCAGCTTGCTTATGCAGTTGGTTGTTTTTGTTGCTGTCTTGGTTTGTTTTTCCAATTTATTTTCAATTTTTTTTTGTTGTGGTAAAATAAAACATAACATAAAATTTACCATCCTAACCATTTTTAAGTGAACAGCTCAGTGGTATCAAATTCATTCATGATTTTGTGGAACCATCACCACCACCCATCTCCAGAACTTTCATCTTATAAAACTGTCATTAAATAATAACTCTCCATTCTCTCTCCCTTCCACCTAGCCCCTGGCAACCACTATTCCACTTTCTGTTGCTATGATTTTGACTCTTGTAAGTGCCTCATATAAGTGGAATCTATAATATTTGTCTTTTGGATCTGGCTTATATCACTTCACATAACGTCCTCAAGTTTCATCCATGCTGTAGCATGCTTCAGATTTTCTTCCCTTTTTAAGGTGGGTAATATTCCATCATCTGTACATACAACATTTTGTTTATCCATTCATCTGTTTATAGACACATGAATTACTTCCACATTTTAACGATCATGCATAATGCTGCTATGAGTATGAGTGTACACATGGTCTCTTCAACACATTACTTTCAGTTCTTTTGGGTGTATACCCACAGGTGGAATTGCTGAATCATATGGCAATGCTGTTTTTAGTTTTTTAAGGAACTGCTGTAGTTTTCCACAGCAGCTGCACCATTTAACATTTCTACCAACAGTGTACTAGAGTTTCAATGTCTCCGTATCCTCACCTGGAGAAGGAAATGACAAGCCACTCCAGTATTCTTGCCTAAAAATCCCATGGACAGAGAAGCCTGGAGGTCTATAGTCCAAAGAGTCGCAAAGAGCTGAACACGGCTGAGTGGCCAAGCACACATCCGCACCAACACTTACTTTCTGATTTTTTGATAGTAGCTGTTGTAACGGGAGTAAGCTAGTACTTCTCAGGAGTTTTGATTTCCATTTTCTTAATGATGAGTGATGCTGAGCTTCTTTTCACACATTTACTGTTTACTTGTACATCTTCTTTGGAGTAACATGTATTTAAGTCCTTTGCTCATTTTAAAAGAAAGTTTTTGCTTTTTTGTTGTTCACCTTTAGGAGTTCCATAATATATATTCTGAATATTAATCCCTTATCAGATACATGATTTTAAAATATTTTCTCCCATTCAGTGGGTTGCCTTATTACTTTATTGCTGTTGTCTTTTGATGCATAAAGTTTTTGTTTCATGAAGTCCAGTGTGCCTATTTTTTCTTTTGTTATCTGTATCTTTAGTGTTATATCCAAGAAATCATTACCATATCTAACATTGTAAAGGTTTTTTCCTATGGCTTTTTAAAAATATTTTTAGGTCTTACACTTAGGTCTTTGATCCATTTTGAGTTCATTTTTATACATGATGTTAGGTAGGGTCAAACTTCACTCTTTGGTATGTAAATATCCAGTTTTCTCAGCACCATTTATTAAAAGATTGCCCTTTCCTCCACTGAAGGGCCTGAATTCCCTTGTCAAAAATCATTCGATCATATATGGGAGGGTATATTTCTGGACTCTCTATTCTATTTCATATATCTGTTTTTACGCCAGTGTCATACTGCTTTGATTTCTGTAGCTTTGTAGTAAGTTTTGAAACAAGGAAGTGCGAGTCCTCCAGCTTTACTTTTGTTTTTCAAGATCGTTTGGTTATTTGGAGTCTCTTGAGACTCCATGTAAATCTTAGGATGGCTTTTTCTTTTCTGAAAAAAAATCTTTGGGATTTTGAAAGGGATTACATGGAATCTATAGCTTGCTCTGGGTAGGACTGACATCTTAATTTTATTAAATCTTCATGAGATGTGTTTCCATTTATTTTCTTTAATTTCTCTCAGCAATGTTTTATAGTTTTCATTATACATCTCTTTCACCTCTTTGGTTAATTCCTAAGTATTTTAATATTTTTGATATTATCGTAAGTGGGATTATCTTTATGATGCCTTTTCATTTTTTTCATTGTTGGTATATAGAGATGCAGCTTGTTTTCGTGTGCTGACTTTGTATCCTGCTACTTTGCTACTTTGAATTTGAAACCAAGCAGGACCCTATGGTGCCCTCCCAGGTACAAAAGCCTTTCTGTCTGCCCCTGGAGACCCCAACACACACACCATTTCTTGTTTGGGGGAAGAAGAATTCAATCTTCTAGATCGTCCCTGAGTTCCTTTTGAGTTCCAAATGGCATATCCAACCAGTTACTAATTAGAGGAATGAGGGAATGCAGAAAGAATCAATGGTGCCACGGTGTGGCAGGGTCCCAGTTCCTGTCAAGAAATATACATAACAATCTGACACACATCTCTGAGCTCTTCTATAGGACCTGAGGCCCCCACCCACGTGGGGATGTTAAGTTTAGAGTATAAGCACATGGACCCCAGAGTGACTGGAAACAGAAGGAAGATGTCTGGAACACCACTCTGTTACCTCACCACCAACCAATCAGAGGGAGGTTACACCCTTCAGACCTCTCCCCAAATTTTCCCTATAAAAACTTTTCCCCCAAAACCATCAGGGAATTTGGGTCCTTTGAGCATGAGCTGCCCCATTCTCCTTGCTTGGCTCTTACAATACCTTTCTCTGCTCCAAACTCTGATGGGCCTTTCCCTGGTGGCTCAGGCAGTAAGGAATTCACCTGCAGTGCAGGAGACCTGGGTTTGATCCCTTGGTCAAGAAGATCCCCTGGAGAAGGGAATGGTTACCCAGTCCAGGATACTTGCTTGGAGAATTCCATGGACAGAGGAGCCTGGTGACTGAATGACTTTCACTGTTCTCAACAACAAATTCATTTATTAATTTTAACATTTTTTTGGTGGAATATTTGGGGTTCTCCACGTATAAATCAAATCAGCAAATTTGGAAAACTCAGAAATTGCCACAAGACTGAAAAATGTCAGTTTTCATTCCAATCCCAAAGAAAGGCAATGCCAAAGAATGTTCCAATTGCCGTAGAGTTGCACTCATTAAACATGGTAGCAAGGTAATGCTCAAGATCCTTCAAGCTAGGCTTCAACAGTATGTGAACCAAGAACTTCTGGATGAACAAGCTAGATTTAGCAAAGGCAGAAGAACCAGAAATCAAATTGCCAACATCTGTTGGATCATAGAAAAAGCAAGGGAATTCCAGAAAAACATCTACTTCTGCTTCATTGACTACGCTAAAGCCTTTGACTGTGTGGATCACAACAAACTGTGGAAAATTCTTAAAGAGATGGAAATACCAGACAACCTTACTTGCCTCCTGAGAAACCTGTATGCAAGTTAAGAAGCAGCGATTAGAACCAGACATCAAAAAACGAACTGGTTCAAAATTGGGAAAGGAGTACATCAAGGCTATATATTGTCATTCTGCTTAGTTAACTTCTATGCAGAGTACGTCATGCAAAATGTTGGGGCGGATGAAGCTCAAGCTGGAATTGAGATTGTCGGGAGAAATATCAATAACCTCAGATATGCAGATGACACTACCCTAATTGCAAAAAGCCAACAGGAACTAAAGAGCCTCTTGATGAAGGTGAAAGAAGAGAGTGAAAAAAACTGGCTTAAAACTCATCATTCAAAAAACTTAGATCATGGCATCCAGTCCCATCACTTCATGGCAAATAGATGGGGAAAAAGTGGAAACAGTAGCAGATTTTAATTTCTTGGGCTACAAAATCACCGTGGACAGTGACTATAGCCACAAAAGTAAAAGATGCTTGCTCCTTGGAAGAAAGACTATGACAAATCTAGACAGCATATTAAAAAGAAAGCAGAGACATCACCTTGCCAAATATGGTCCATATAGTCAAAGCTATGGTTTTTCCAGTAGTCATGTATAGATGTGAGAATTGGACCATAAAGAAGTCTGAGAGGCAAAGAATTGGTTCTTTTGAACTGTGGTGCTGGAGAAGACTCTTGAGAGTCCCTGGACAGCAAGGAGATCAAACCAGTTAATCCTAAAGGAAATCAACCATGAATATTCATTGGAAGGACTGGTGGTGAAGCTGAAGCTCCAATACTTTGGCCACCAACTCATTAGAAATGACTCTGATGCTGGGAAAGATTGAAGGCAAGAGAAGAACGGAGAGACAGAGGATGAGATGGTTGGATGGCATCACCAACTCCATGGACATGAGTTTGAGAAAACTCTGGGAGACAGTGAAGGACAAGGAAACCTGGCGTGCTGCATTCCATGGGGTTGCAAAGAGTTGGACATGATTTAGAGACTTAAAAAACAAACAAACAAAAATCATATAACATCATGTCATTTGTGGACAGAGATGTTTTTAATTCTTCCTTTCCAGTTCAGGTGATTTTTATTTCTTTTTCTTGCCTAACTGCTCTGGTTAGAACTTCCAATACTACATTGAATAGAAGGGACAAAAGCAGGCATTCTTGCCTTGTTCCTGATCTTAGAGGAGAAGCTTTTAGTCTTATGCCATTGAATATGATGTTCCCTGTGGGTTTTTAATATATAGCTTTTCATTATGTTGAGGTGGTTACCTTCTCTTGTTTGATGAGTGCTTTTTTGGTGAAACGGTGTTGACTTTTGTCAAATTCTTTTTCTGTATCAATAAAGATGATTGTTTTTTCCTTTCATTCAACAAGTGTAGTGTATTACAGTGATCAATTTGCATATGTGAAGTATCCTTGCTTTCAGGAATAAATACCACTTGATCAAAATGTATAACTTATTTAATATACCACTCAGTTAGGCTTGCTACTATTTTGTTGATAATTTTTGCATCAGTGTCCATAAAAGGATATTGGTCTATAGTTTTCTAGTAGGCTTTTTGGTCTGGCTTTGGTATCAAGTAATTCTGGCTTCATAGAATAGTCATCTAAGCACAGAAAGTTTACCCTTTTCTTCAGTTTTTTGGAAAAATTTTGAGAAGGATTGGTATTGGCTTTCTTAAAATATTTGGTAGAATTCCCCACCAGTGAAGCCACCAGGACCGTGGCTTTCTTTGTTGGAAGATTTTTGATTACTGATTCAATCCCCTTACTAGTCATAGATCTATTCAGATGTTCTGTTTCTTCAAGATTTAGTTTTTAGATTTTGGGTTACTGGGAGGGGAGGAAGGAGAGCAACAACAATGGCTGACCTCATCTTTGTACCTCTAAGGTCAGAAGCAGAAACCAGCATTTAAAGCACAAATTCCTGGGTTTTGGTAGACAGGGCCCTTTAGGCCCACTCCAGTTCCTCCAAGCTATTTGCACACTGCTCCAGGAACGTGGACACAGCTGCCTGCCGCCTGGCTGAGGATGGGGGATGGGCACCTGCTACTGTGCTAATAGGTGAAACTGACTGAAATTAACTGTACTTTACTGTCTGAGCCTTCCCTTGGAAGTAGCAAGCCATTAATAGATTCCAGAGCTCCAAAATAGTTATATCAGACAGATTCTGCCAGTGCAATTATCGTCTAAGTGAGGAGATACCTTCCTATTAATTCCCACTCCATCATCTTCCTAGAATCTTATCATCAGGATTATATTTTAATAATATCCACTTGAGAATGTTCAATTGTGTTAGCTGAGATTTGACCAATAATTTATTCAAAACTTGCTTTAGTTTCCTGCCAACATTTTTTCAGAACAAAGGATGTTAAGAACTTTGATTAGAAGCTCAAGAAGACTATTTTGTATTTTGACAGGGCAATAGCAGAACTTTGATTAACAATTAAACTCCAAACTTGTTATACTACACATTTTCCCCATGTACTTCGTCCCCTAGATTTTCTTGGAACTGTCTCTAAGAAAACTGCTCCTCCCATAAAGACTGTGGGACTGGGGAGCAGCCATTTTTCACAGTGGTCTGTCTCTTTGGCCACAGTTGACTGGTTCAGGGTGGGCACTGATCCAATTTAGAGCCCTTCCATGAGAATTTTGGATTCAGACTCAGGGAGTCTGTCTATAATTTCTAGATTGCTCAGTTAAGAAGGCTGTTAGATGGAGAACCTAGAGCTGCTGGGACCCTTGTTAGTCACTATGTGAAAAAACTGTTTACCAAGTTCAAGCTCATATCAGTCATCACAGGACAGGTCAATAAATTGAGAGGTTGTTAGGGCAAGGAATCCAGATTTTATTAGGAAAGCCAGCAGATCAAGAAAGTGGTAGACTAGTATCCCAAAGAACCTTCTTACCCAAGTTAGGATTCAGCCTTCTTTTATACTTAAAGGGGAGCCGGTTGCAGACTTCTATGTGCCTGAACCCTTTGTTCTTGCAGCTGTTTACATAGGTCTGATCACAACTGTTCCTATAAACCACCAACAAGACAATCGTTATTTCCTGTCTGCAATTTTTTAATCTCTATATGAATGGGAAAGTGTTATGCCTTTAAAGGTCAAAGCCTTGAGAATGGGCTATTGTATTTCAGGCTATAGGCAGCATTCTTTTACAGAGGTGCACAGCCAGCATGGGTAAGCTCAGGCAACAGGGCACAGAGGTTAGGACCAAAGGAATAGATCCAATAAGCAATCAAGTTTATTCTTCACTGTTACAAAACCTGGTTGTGTGAAAAAGAGGAAAATGGAGACAAGAGACAGGGTACTGCGGCCCACCAGATGCCTGACTCCATTTGTTCCTGAGGTCCAGCTGCCTTCCCATTGCCTGTCTACTCTACCTTCTTTGGCAACCAATAGCTATACATCTCGGAGAAGACAATGGCATCCCACTGCAGTACTCTTGCCTGGAAAATCCCATGGACAGAGGAGCCTGGTGGGACACGACTGAGCGACTTCACTTTCACTTTTCACTTTCATGCATTGGAGAAAGAAATGGCAACCCACTCCAGTGTTCTTGGGTGGAGAATCCCAGGGACGGGGGAGCCTGGTGGGCTGCCGTCTATGGGGTCGCACAGAGTTGGACACGTCTGAAGTGACTTGGCAGAAGCTGCAGCAGCAGCAGCTACATCTCACATTTTGTTCAAGCTAGTATGAGCTGGTTTATTGTCACGTGCAACCCAGAGAACCCAGAGTAGCCTGCTAGACCAACTCCCTCACTTTACAGATGAAGAAACAAATTCTGAAAAAAACAAACAAATAAACAAGCAAACTATGACTTCCCTAAGTCTAAGAGGTTAGTGAGTGGCTAGGCTGGAATTAAACTTCAGGTCTTCCAGTTGTAGCTCCCATGTGTGTCTACACAGCAGCTGCAATGGTGCCGTGTGGCATTTCCAACACCCAGGGGAGATTCCCAGTGGCCTCGGTTGGAGGGAAATATATCCAAACCTCTTCCTATCCACAAAACAGAGAGGAAAAGATAAAGATAGACCATCAAAACATAACTGGAAACCTGGGACCTGGGGGTTGGCACAGGAAATTGAGAATGAGAAGAACAAAATCAGACTTGTTACAGGTGAAAGCTAAGGGAAAACTACACTGTTTGTGCTGAACACACACACAGGGAAGACAGGGTAAAAGGGAGTCTTCACCTCTTTGCAGAATACTCATCCAGGATTCAGATTCAGCCGAGCTAATAGATCTCCTAGCCAAGGCTAAAGGGAGATGTGATACCCACCCAAGTGTTGGCCACCCATGTGTTTGCCAAGCCTTCCGGACTTTTGAAGTCACCCTTACCTTTAATATAAAATGGGATGGTTTGGAGGGGGAGGTCCAGATGCCCTTTCTGTTGAGTTGCACAACCCCTTGCCAGCTCTTTGAGGTCCTGAAGTTGACAATTTCTTCTTGTTCTCTCACCCCATGCTAGTTACAGCCCTCATTCCTGCTTCCCACATCTCAAGCACCTCTGACAATGTGGTGTGTATGTGGATTTCCCTGGAGGTTTGGGATAACAGAGAAGGGTAATGGGCTTTGGCAGGTCTGTGGGAGTTTGGGGTTCTCCTGGGCCATGTGATTTATGTGGGTAACAGTGGTCACTGCTAAACAGATGCCTCAATAGCCTGGATGGAAATGTGTAGCAAGATGGTGTCTGTAGCCAAGCAAGAACTTGGCTCTTGAACCACAGCGTTAATTAGAACCCAGTGACCTGCTACACTGAAAGCAGGTTTTATAATCCATGAGTCAGTCATATAGGGAAGAAGTAGCAATTATTCAGGAAGAAGTGGCTGCAGGGAACAAGCTGTTTGTTGAGAACCCCGTAGAGTTACTTGTTTTTGTTCACTCTCTCAGCGTCTGACTCTTTGTGACCCCATGGATTGCAGCATGCCAGGCGTCACTGTCCTTCACCATCTCCTGGAATTTGCTCAAACTCATGTCCATTGAGTCAGTGATACTATCGAACCATCTCATCCTCTGTCGTCCCCTTCTCCTCTTGCCTTCAATCTTTCCCAGCATCAGGGTCTTTTCTAATGAGCTGGCTCTTCACATTGTCCTCTGGTACCCTCTGAGTCTCCCACAGTCAAATGGTACATCAGTGGCTTCCCAGGACAAAAGGAAATTTCTAGGCAGGTCCCAGCCCCACCCTCTGCAGAACCTGCCCAGGAGGTCACATCTCACTTGTGTACAAAATGTGTGCTAATCATCCTGACCTCAATTGTGTAGCCCTCCCACCTCAGGAATACCGCACCTGTTATTTCCCTGGGCCCTGCCTGAGACTGGGCTTCTTTTCCTCTCCTTGTGTTCCCAAACTCCAACCTGCAGCCCCTCTGAAAATCATTTTAACTCCATTTATCCAAGATATTCCATTCCTTGGAGGTCTTATCTTCCATGAACAAACATGTTCATCAAGGTGCTTTTCTAATTTAGAGTACTCGTCATTTCTATAAGTCAACTCTGCCCAATTCTGGACCACCAGATGCAGTTCAGAAACCCTGTACTTTTAGCAAAATTTTCTAAATAGTAAAAAAAAGTCCCCTGCCTCCAAGATGTCAACCTGACCCCTGTGTATGGTCACTCTACTTCCCATACCCCAAACTGGGACATGTATTCTGATAATGGAACAGAATCTTTGAGATAAGAACTACCCTAGAAAATCCAGAGTGTACTATCATCAAATCTATTTTCCATGTATCTACCCCTCACATCTAAAATGGAAATGGATCCATTCCTTAACTCTCCTTTGTCTGGGAAGCCTCAGGACACCAAGGGTAATCAGTCTCAGTCACAGAAGAACGCTCTGGGGAGCCTTTAGAATCCCAAGAATAAGCTGTGAGAATCTGATGGGTTGAATTTCAAGGGTTCCTAGTAGTGCTTCAGAACTCAGTGGCAACAATCTATCTGTTCTCATCAGGCTCCTCAAGGGCCCTGGACACAACCTGCATGCTGGCTGCTGATTACATTCCTTATCGGGCCTTCTCTTCCTTTTCAGCTCTTATTTGGTGCCCGATCCCCCAGGATGCCTGGGGTAGACCCACAAGGCTCATGGAGTCGCTCCAGCTCTGTCTCCTATTGGTGGCCCTTCCAGTCCCGGCCATGAACGGTAGGACTCCCCACTTGACTCTGGCCTCCTGCAATGAGCAGGGTCCACACCCTCCTTGAGCAGGTGGCAAAACACCCAGCTGGTGATGGAGATCTTCTCTTTCTCAATCCTTCCAGGTCAACCAAAATCAAGCTCTGATGCTCTGCTGTTCTTCCTCACTCAATTTTTTTACATTTTACCTCCTTTATGGAAAAGAGTCTTAAAGCTGAATTTCTGTAGCCAGGATAGACTGTTCAGTTCTATAGTGTGGCTGGAAGGCAGGTTTGAAACGTGAGGTCTGTGGACCCTCAGTAGCTTCCTGGACAGAATTCAGGAAGCCTGTGAACTGAAATGGGAAAAGGATTACATCTTGATTTTCACAAATCTCTAACTGAAATCTGGTATTTCCTTTATTATGAACGTTGGCAGCAAGCCATGGTAACCAGCAGTACCTGTGGATTTGCCACATAGAATCAGATATTGTATATCACCTTACAGCCATTGCAACTGTCTCGAAATATCATTTATACTCAGAAGACTTTGAGATTGGAATCATTATTAAACTATTATTATTTAGTATTTTTATTGAAAAGTACCTATTTTATCACAGTTTTAGTTATTGCATTTTAATACAATTTGTGTCCTTTGTTCCAATGTCTTTTATGTCATACATTTAAAGTGCATTTGTGCATTATTCTGAGAAGGGGGGGTTCATAGAATTCACCAGATTGCCAAAGGGGCTCAGGACAAAAAAACAAAAAGTATCTCTGAACTCTGGGGAGAGTCCAGGCACAAGGATATTTCTGGAAGGAATTCTGCTTTTTGTAGGGAAAGCAAAACTTGTTTGCTTTCAAAAAGCAATGGAGCACCTGTTTATGCAAAGAGACCTCCGCATTGTAGCAAAGAAGGCCTGAGAGTTCTGGACAGTGGTATTTCTATGGGCTTGTGACAAGCCTCTCCTTCCATGTACCTGCACCACCCACTCGGTCACCTGTCCTTCAGTTCTCTCAGCCTGTGCCCTCATGTTCCCATCGTGTGTCTTTTACCTCTTGTCACTTGGCTGACATGTGTCTATTTGTTCATTACACATTCCCTTCAAGGTTCTGTCACGTGGTCGCATGCCTGACGTGGGGGTTCACACGCCCCTCACATGTCACCTGTGTGTCCCCGTATGAAGTTCACATGTTAGTTACCTGTCCTGTTGGGTAATATTACCTGTTGAGTAAATAGTTCCCTCATAGGTCAGCATGTGTTTGACATGTAGCTATCAGGGTAACTCATTCAACATTCAACTGAAAATTATTACTCAACGCATAGGGCTTCCCTTGTGGCTCAGCTGGTAAAGAATCTGCCTGCAATGTGGGAGACCTGGATTCGATCCCTGGGTTGGAAAGATACCCTAGAGAAGGGAAAGGCTACCCACTCCAGTGTTCTGGCCTAGAGAATTCCATAGACATATAACAAAAATTAGCAGAGTAGTAGGCATATAGATAAATAGCATAATGCATAATCGATTATATAGCGTGCTAGAGAGTGACGAGTGCTGTGGAAAAAATAAGACAAGGTGAGGGGGAAGGGTGTGGGGGGCAGAGTGGATACAGCCATATCTTGGGAGGCCAGGGTGGCCGCTTGAAGAGTTATTTGAGCAAAGACTTGAAGGAGGCAATTAAGTGAGCTTTGTTGATATCAAGGAAATACCTAAGGAGAGGGAACAAGAGGTGCCAAAGCACCAAGGTAGGAGCAGGTCTGGAGTGTTGGAGGAACACTGACGAGGCCAGGGTGCCTGCGTGGAGGGAATCACTGAAAAACAAAAGAACTCTGGAATTCCCTGGCAATCCAGGGGTTCGAACTCTGCACTCCCAAATGCAAGAAGCACGAGTTTGATCCCTGGTTGAGCTAAGATTTCATGTCCTGCTCAGTTCAGTTCAGTCCCTCAGTCGTGTCCGACTCTTTGTGACCCCATGAACTGCAGCACGCCAGGCCTCCCTGTCCACCACCAACTCCCGGAGTCCACCCAAACCCACGTCCATCGAGTCAGTGATGCCATCCAACCATCTCATCCCCTGTCATCCCCTTCTCCTCCTGCCCTCAATCCCTCCCAGCACCAGGGTCTTTTCCAGTGAGTCAGCTCTTCGCATCAGGTGGCCACAGTACGCTGCACAGCAAGGCCAAAAAAAGAGAGAGAGAAGACAGACAGACTGCACTAGTTTCTCAGTCTCGGCGAATTCAAGGTTTTGCTGCTACCGTCACCTTTGTTTGTTTTTGTTTTGTTTTTTAAATTTTTTTAAATTTTTATTTTAACTTTAGTTTACTTTACATTACTGTATTGCTTTTGCCAAACATTAACATGAATTCACCACGAGTGTACAAGCGTTCCCAAACNATGGGCTTCCCAGGTGGCACTAGTAGTAAAGAATCCCCCTCCCAGAGTGGGAGACACAAGAGATGTGGGTTCAATCCCTGGAGCGGGAAGACCCCCTGGAGCAGGGCATGGCAACCACTCCAGTATTCTTGCCTGGAGAATCCCATGGACAGAGGAGCCTGGTGGGGTTGCAAAGAGTTGGACACAACTGAAGTGACTTAGCATGCACGCACAAGGGACACACAGGGTTGTATGAGAAAGGTCTCAGTTCTGCCACTTAATGAGCCGAGGGACAGTGGTCCCCACGCTGACTTCACTGAATCTGCTTCCACGTATGTAAAATGGGGGTGATAACCTCCACAATTATGAGGCCAGATTGCAAAAATAAACCTCCTGCCCCCAGCCCCAGCTGGCATTCAGGCCAGCTCAGCACCTGTCCACACCCTCCTCTGCAGGTCCTCAATAACGTGCAGATCAGGTGCCAGGTAAGATCTCTGCAGGGCTTCTATTTTTAATCCTGAATTCTTCCACTTAGAATAATGCTTTATATCTTCCTGGAAAAAAAAAAAAAAAGCTGGGGCCTAACCCTAAACAAATAAAACACGTGAATTAGAACCGGCACAGTTCTCCTTGTAACCGAGAGGACAAGGGCAAATGCCGACTTGACTCCCTCAGTGGCCGGCTGCTGCCCTTTGGGACTCCTTGTCCTCTGCTGCCATCGCCTGGAGGAAAGAGGGATTGTAGAGACATGAAGGGACAGAGACTCGGAGAGGGCCACAGTAGGGACCCTTCCCAGACACCAGCAGTGCGTCTCACATGAAGAGGGGTATGTGTGCTTGCAAAGCTAGTCTCTATGCCAATTTCATCACCCAGAGAGGGCTCAGTGTGAAGGGAGGGAATCCTAACAATGACAGACCTAGTCCACTTGCTTCCTCAAAAGAGAAAACAAAGACCAGGCCAGATGTGTGTTTTTCCCAAGGCTGAACTATAAATTGGGGCAGAGTCAGGATTTGAACCCTGAGCCCTGAACTCTATGTCCAAGGTTACTTTAGCGTCTGGCTGCTCAGGGTATATAGTCCTTGGACCAGCTGCCTCTGTATCACCTGGAGCTTGTTAGAAAAATGTAGGATCTCAGGCACCAACAGAAACCTACTGAATCAAGTTCAGCATTTTAACAGATCCTACAGCCAACTGGTGTGTATGTAAGAGCATGACTTTGAACACACTGTCTTACAACTCTCCTAGAAGGGCATATTAAGATGCTTTCATATCCCTAAATGGAAATCACATGGTTTTTCCCTACTTAAAAAGGTTTTACATACTCCTGTAATGAAATTCAGATAATATAGGAAAATTTAAAGTGGAAAGAAAGAAACATTTAGAAGGATACTTATACATATCCTTCTAAACATCTACCATTACACACATACACATTTTTACAAAAATCAGATTGTATTCTAAATACTATCTTTACTTTTTGCTTCAGATTCTTTAGTATGATTTCTCTTTTGAAAGAGTGCCTGCTCAAGGAATATTTGCAAAATGAAAAAATGGAACAAAACAATGGTTATTGGTGTATTAGTTATCCGTTGCTGCATTAAAAATTACTCCCAGACTTAACAGCTGAAAACAACAAATATTGATTGTCAGGGTATCTCTGATGGCCAGGGTCTGGGAGTGGCTTGAGGGGTGACGCTGGCTCTTGGGCTTCCAGGGCATTGACGTCCAGCTGCAGTTAGACACGGTCACCTATAGACTGTATCTGCTCCCACTCTGAGCCCTCACTGTCCCTCTCCTGACCATATATGATAGCCACGTGTCCTGCCAGTCTCCCCACATCTGTCTTTACCCCCTTCTCATCCATTCTTCTATCTACCAGCTGGAGTGAGCTTGGAAAAAGCAAAACCAACCTTGCGGCCCCTACTTAAAATCCATCCATAGTTTCCTGTGGCTCTTAGAATAAAGTATTAAAAAATTAAGTAAGGAAAGGTCTACAAGTCCCAGGTGGTCTGGCCCTATGGACATCCCCACCCTCGCCTCCCGGCCGTGTCTCCTTGCTGTCTGTGGTCTAGCCACACCATCCCACTCCCAACTCCTCCTGTGTGCCAGGCTTTGTCCACCTGGTATTCTCCCCAGATGTGGTTCCCTCTGACCCGCCTTCCATCCAGGCCCATTCCCCACCACACTCGCAAGAGTGCAGTGCACACACAGGCCACTGACCAAGCTGTCACTCCATCCCCCAGTGCCCAGAAAATGGTCAGCCCTCAATAAACACTGGCGGAACTTTCATATCCCTGTACTAGTTTATGCCTTGTACTAGTGGCAGAGATTTCTCCCAGGTTGTGATTGCCTTTAACTTTGCCTATTGTTTCTTTAACCTTCAGAAGTTTCACAGTTTAATGTGGTCAAATCAGTCAGTCTCTTTTCAGGGATTTTCCTGTCATTTAATGCACCAGAATTCCAGAGTTTTGTAAGAGCAGGTGCCTGAGCAAGGGCCCAAATCTGAGGAATTCAGACTAGGAGGAACAGCAGCTGGTAACACTGGTGGAAACTGGCTACGGAAGCTGAGCACGTGGATGGGGTCAGGTCTGTGGTGGCTGAGGGGGCGTCAGGCATGTCCTGGGCCTGGCATTCATGCCCTACCATTTTCCTCACGATTCTCACCACGCCTCTAATGGGTCAAAACAGTATTAACACCCAGTCCACATCAAGGGAAAGCAGGTCAGACCTGCCGTTAGCCAGATGCTACGTTAGGCCCTGGGGAAGTGACATTTTAAGTAAGAATTAAGGGAGGAGGAGTAGTTTATTAGGTGCAGGCATCTGGGTGCATAGTTCATGTGAAAATGTGCCTGGCAGAGGGTTCAGATAGAGGGGACAGTGTCTGTGAAGAGCCCAAGGTGGGGTATGTTGAGGTGGCATTCATTAAGTCCTCTGCAATCACTGCTCCCTTGTCCAAAACCCACTGATGTAGCAGGAAGAGGGCATCACCGACCCAGATGTGTGGCCATGTTCATGAGGGTCTCAGCCCAACCTCAGCTTGCACAGAGGACAAGACCACGAGGCTCTGGTCCTACTGTGCTTCTCTGCTTCTGCCACGAGAACGAAGGGCAAACCATGCACACGACAGAGCAGGATTCCGGTGAAGCCCTTGTCCTCGAGTCCTCGGTGCCCCAGCTGGCTGTCCTGTCCTTGGCTGTGAGAAGGGGCAGCCTTTAGAAAAATGCCTGTGAACTGGAGCAGTTCAGGGCCAGGTATGGCTCAGCCTTGCCCAACCCTCAGCCCAGCAAGGTGACATTCGGAGGGGAGTCTCTCACTTTCTCCAGGGACAAGTCAGAACATAAAGACTCTACTCTGACTCCCAGTTGTCGGCAGGAGCCAGGCCTTGTGATTGCATGTTCCTTACAATCTTAGGTGGTAGGTGTGTTTCATCCTCACTTTAAGGATAAGAACCGGAGTCTCAGAGAGTTTCTGGAGTTTGTCCAAGGTTATTCAGCTCCACCTGGGGAGTCCCAGGATCAGGACCCAGATTGTCTGACTCTAGACCCCATGAGGGGAACCAGGATGCCTTGTAGTCTCCCAAACCACGATGGAGGAAAGGTGTCCATGGTCCAGGGGTGGGCACATGTGAGGCAGCACTGCAACCTCAATGCCTGGTACCTCGGGGAGGAGCCTGCGATCAAGGACTTTGACTCCAGAAAGGAAGAGCTTCGTAGGGATACAGGGAAGTAGCTGTGCAGATCTTTCTCATAAAAGTACATTCTCTGCCCCATTGCATTACTGGAAGAAAGCTATTTTAGTAGCAGCAGAACTGTGTGGGCCCAAATGGCTTGCAGGGAGGCTGGCAAGCCATGTATGGACAAGGCTGGGGAGACACTGAAATGGGGCTCTTAGAACAAAGTGTTAGGTGTGAGGAAGGTTGATGTGGTTTGGGCTGGTGACAGTGGGCAGGAGACCATCCCCCAGAAGGAGAAGGTGCCAATGCAGGCCGTGAGGGGCATAGGCGTGCTGAAAAAGAAGGGAGTGAGGCTGCCCCCTCTGCAGCCTGCCTGGTGGAAGGGGCCTTGGAATGTAGACTGAAGACAACTGGGAGTAAGAGCGAGGTGAAGCCACTCACAGAGATCTAGGAACTGCGACAAGCATCCTGGACTCATAAGCTGGTGCACTGAACGATTCCCGGAAGTATTTGTGCATATTTACAAAAGTCCCTCGCTTCCAAGTTGGAATCAAGACTTATTTGGCAAAGAATGTTGTCTTGGGGAAGGAGACTGGTTGCCCGGAGACAGGAACATGTAGGTAAATTCGTTTCTCAGAGCTCTCGAACGGCTTATTTGTCGGTGGCTCTGGTATTTTTCTAAGATAAGTAATTGAATTGTTGAAACTGTGAAAACGAGCACTTGTGTAAACTTTGGAAGAATCTTAGTGCATAAGTCCGGGGGTTTGTGTCAGTTAAAGCTTGTGTATATATAACTAATTTTAAACGTGATAAAATTGGGGCTTACATAATTTTTGTGTGTGTGCCAAAAGATTTTCTTTGCAGAAAATACAAAAGTAGTTATGCAATGTAATTTTTAATTGGAAAAGACTAGAAATATGACCTGTATTAATAGATTTGTTTTATTTTAATTAATTAATAAATTATTTTTAGAGCAGTTTTAGATATATAGTAACATTCAAGGGAAAGTACAGGAAGCCCTCACATGCCCTGCTCACTCCCAGCTCATGTCGTGTGCATGAGCTGCGTGGTTTGACTTAATCTAGGAGAGCTGCTGGAGAAGGCAATGGCACCCTACTCCAGTACTCCTGCCTGGAAAATCCCATGGACTGAGGAGCCTGGTGGGTTACAGTTCATGGGGTCGCTAAGAGTCGGACCCGACTGAGTGACTTCATTTTCACTTTTCACTTTCATACATTGGAGAAAGAAATGGCAACCCATTCCAGTGTTCTTGCCTGGAGAATCCCAGGGACGGGGGAGCCTGGTGGGCTGCCGTCTATGGGGTCGCCCAGAGTCGGACACGACTGAAGCGACTTAGCAGCAGCAGCAGCAGGAGGGCTGCATGCTCTCCAGCTGGGTTTGCCTCCAGGTAGCAAAGTCAGGTTCTCACGTCCCGCCTTCCTTCTGTACACTTTCTAGTTGAAAGTGCAGTTCCCTCGCCTAATCTCTGTTAAATGGAGTTGGGTTGTCTTCTAGGGAGCAGCTGGCTCAGTGTGCTGTCTCCAAGAGCTCTGGTGGATTTTGACCTAACAGCCTTATACTTGCCGCAGAGAAATATTTAACTGTCCCTGTTAAGCTGAACAAGCAGGGCTCCTAACGAACAGTCATTCTAAAGCAGCTTAACTGTGGTTTCCCACTGCCTTTCGTCCTCCCACACTAGCTCTTCCCGCCTTAGCTGAAAACCAACTCTGACGAGTCTGGTCATCCTTTCTCCAGTCCCTTCAAGTCACAAAAATGGTCACTTCAATTATTAAAAGATCAAATTCCATAAAATGGTAGAAACACCAATTTTTCTTTTAAGGAGACAACTCTGCAGGAGTGAAATCTGTGTCTGGAGAGAGGCAGGGCCACTGGCTTCTGCTGCTTTACGAAAAGACTTGTTGCCCCACCTGCTGGGCACCCCGTCATCTCCTCAGGGTTTGTCTCACTGCCCACTGCAGCCGCACCAGGGGCAGGCCCCACAGCAGATGTCTGTTGATGTGGGCGTTGAAGGACTGGCCATGGGCATGCCAAGAGGTACCGCACCTACCTGGCCCCTCTGCCCACCCTTGCTCCCTCCCCTGCCCTTATTCATGTGTAGGCCAAAGTCCACTGCAGCCTCTGCTTCCACCCTGAGAAGCCTTTCCCCTCTCCCTCTTTGCTAACTGAGATTTCCTTTCCAACCCCTCCAAAGGGTGGAGCTCAAGGTGACCTGCAAACCTGGGTTGTACCTCAAGATGACCTACTTAACCTTCTCCCTGGGACTTACAAGGTTTTTTTTTTGTGGTTGGGGCTCAACACCCTTCCCATCTAGGGGAATCTCCCACCTTAGTGGAGGGTCTGGCTCCCCAGCCTCACTCACACAACATACTGATAAGACAAAGCTGAACTAACTGCTTCACCATGACCTGGTCAGTCACCACCTTGCACAAAACTATTGGAAACAATAAATTTAGCAAGGTAGCAGGAAATAAGATTAATATACAGATATCTGTTATACTTCTTTATACTAACAGTGAGATATTAGAAAGAGAAAGTAAAAGAAAAATCCCGTTTAAAATCCCATCCAGAAACAAAGACTTCTCTGGTGGTTGAGAAGCTTGCCAAAAGTATCATGCATCTTTGGCTTCAGAGGCTTTGACTAAGAAGATCCCATGAGTCCTGGGTCCAGACCTGAATAAGGCTGGCAAGTTCCTCCCTTGCTGACCCACAATAAGAATATGGTGGCCAAAGTTGATGATGTCTACAGTCAAGATCCAGATGAAGGGGGTGCTGTGTCTAGCAGTGGTTATTGGCCATGTGAAGATGACAGATGATGAGCTTGTGTACAACATCCACTTAGCTGTCAACTCACTGGTGTCATTGCTCAAGAGAAATTGGCAGAACCCTCCAGGCTTTATACATTAAGAGCACCATGGAGCTTTCTTGGTGGTCCACTGGTTAAGAATTCACCTGCCAAGGCGGGGGACATGGGTTCAATCCCTGGTCCGGAAAGATTCCACATGCCACAGGGCAACCAAGCCTGTGCACACAGCTACTGAGCCCATGCTCTAGAGACTGCATATTGCAGCAAGGAAAGCCACTTCAGTGAGAAGCCTGAGCACTGCAGCTGGAGCGTAGCACCCACTCAGCGCAGCTAGAGAAAGTCTGTGTTCAGCAACGGAGACCAGCACAGCCAAAAATAGATAATACAGTGATTAATCAGTTAAAAAAAGAAGACCACAAGAAAGCCCCAGCACCTGTACTAAGGCACAGCTCAATAAACCATACTCCCTCCATTACAAAAAAAAAAAAAAACAACTGTGGAATGAAAGAAAATATTTGCAAATAATGCAACTGACAAGGGATTAATTTCTAAAATATGTAAACAGCTCATACAGCTCAATATCCAAAAAAGCAAACAATGCAATAAAAAAAAGGTCAGAAGACGTAAATAGACACTTCTCCAAAGAAGACAAACACCTAATCAACAGGCATATGAAAAGATGCTCAACTTTGTTAATTATTAGGAAATTAAAACCACAGTGAGGTATCACCTCACACCATTCTGACCATTATCAAAGTCTACAAGTAATAAGTGCTGGAGAGGGTATGGAGAAAAGGGAGCCCTCCTACACTATTGGTGGGAATGTAAATTGGCATAGCCACTGTGGAGAACAGTATCAGTTCAGTTCAGTTCAGTCGCTCAGTCGTGTCCAACTCTTTGCGACCCCATGAATCGCAGCACACCAGGCCTCCCTGTCCATCACCAACTCCCGGAGTTCACTCAGACTCACGTCCATCGAGCCAGTGCTGCCATCCAGCCACCTCATCCTCAGTTGTCCCCTTCTGCTCCTGCCTCCAATCCCTCCCAGCATCAGAGTCTTTTCCAATGAGTCAACTCTTCACATGAGGTGGACAGTATGGAGGTTCCTTAAAAAACTAAAATTAGAGTTACCGTATGATCCAGCAATCCCACTCCTAGGTCTATACCTGGAGAATACAAAAACTCTAATTCAAAAATACATACACTCCAGTGTTCATAGTGGCACTATTTACAACAGCCAAGACATGGAAACAGCCCAAGTGCCCTCCCTTCAACAGTTGATTTGTTTAAGAAGATGTGGTATATATATAATAATAGATATATGATGGAATATTACTCAGCTATAGAAAAGAATGAAATGTTACCATTTGCGGCAACATAGATGGACCCTAGAGAATATCATACTAAGTGATGACAGAGAAAGACAAATATAACATGATGTCATTTATATGTGGAATTTACAAATTAATCGGTATGCAAAATATAAACACACTCACAGACATAAAACAAACTTATGTTTACCAAAGGGGAAGGAAGTGGGGAGGGATAAGTTAGGAGTATGAGATAAACAGAAACAAGTTACTACACATAAAATAGATAAGCAACAAGGATTTACTGTATAGCTCAAAGAACTGTGCTTTCAAACTGTGGTGCTGGTGAAGACTCTTGAGAATCCTTTGGATAGTAAAGAGATAAAATCAGTCAATCCTAAAGGAAATCAACCCTGAATATTCATTGGAAGGACTGAGGCTAAAACTGAAATGCCAATATTTTGGCCACTTGATGTAACAGCCAACTCATTGGGAAAGCCCCTGATGCTGGGAAAGATTGAAGGCAGAAGGAGAAGAGGGCAACAGAGGACAAGATGGTTGGATGGCATCACCGATTCAATAGACATGAACTTGGACAAACTCCAGGAGATGGTGGGGGAGAGGGAGGCCTAGCTTGCTGCAGTCCATGGAGTTATAAAGAGTTGGACATGACTTGGGACTGAACAACAAAAAAGAACTATAGTCAATATCTTATAGCAACCAAACGTGTGTATACATATACACATACACTTGAATCACTTTGCTGTACACTTGAAATTAGCATAATACTGTAAATCAACTATACTTCAAAAAAATTCACTTGCAAGACTATTTGCTATGGCAGAAATCGGGGTGGGGCAGGGCAGGCAGTGGTAAATTACAAAGGGAAAAGTAGATAAAAGAGAATAAGTTCAGTTTATTTCAGTTCAGTCGCTCAGTCGTGTCCCACTCTTTGCGACCCCATGAATCGCAGCACGCCAGGCCTCCCTGTCCATCACCAACTCCCAGAGCTCACTCAGACTCACATCCGTCGAGTCAGTGATGCCATCCAGCCA
>SJYQ01095308.1:33389-59802 GCA_006410935.1 Redunca redunca | reverse complement strand
AAGTCTGACACTGTTTCCACTGTTTCCCCATCTATTTCCCATGAAGTGATGGGACCAGATGCCATGATCTTCGTTTTCTGAATGTTGAGCTTTAAGCCAACTTTTTCACTCTCCTCTTTCACTTCATCAAGAGGCTTTTTAGATCCTCTTCAATTTCTGCCATAAGGGTGGTGTCTTCTGCATATCTGAGGTTATTGATATTTCTCCTGGCAATCTTGATTCCAGCTTGTGTTTCTTCCAGTCCAGCGTTTNTCTCCTGTACAATGTCACGAACCTCATTCCATAGTTCATCAGGCACTCTGTCTATCAGATCTAGTCCCTTAAATCTATTTCTCACTTCCACTGTATAATCATAAGGGATTTGATTTAGGTCATACCAAACAGATGATTAAAAACAGAAAACGGGGCTGACATGGAACAATAATCATAGAGTGCCATGAATGGCAGTATATGATTAACTCAAATTTCTGCATCTAGAGCTTAAAACTGGGGGGAAATAAAAGCAAAGGAGGGAGGAAGGAGACAAGGAAGGAAGGAAGCTGGTCTAGGAAGGGAGTGTGTGAATAGGGGCTGCCCAAGGGTGCCCAGCCTCTAGTCCAGACAGACCAAGCCCCTATGGGAGAGTCATTGTCTCAAGGAGTTTCTCAGAACCTTCTTCACATTTTTACGAAAATGAGAGACATGTCAAGAGATTGTACAAGGTCCTCATTTCCCAAAAGGATTCCAGAATTTTAAGGCCACTAAACTTGACACCTTTGATTTTGGGATGAATTCAAGTCCAAAGACCCAAATGGAGCCCTGACTTAGCATTCAGCCAGGCGTGAATCATCCAACAGATGGTGGGTGCACATTTGGAAATGAGCCCGGTGCACCCTTGGAGCTACCGAGGCTCCTGAGATGAGCCCTGCCAAGCTAAGCTGCCATCTTCGGGGAGTGCCTGGGGGACCAGGCAATGTTTGAGTTCAAGTTTTCTGGCTTCAGGAAGATGTGGTTCTGCAAATTCAAGTAACATTGGAGGAAGGGGCATTATTTGGCTACTGCCAGGAAACGAAAGCAGATGCTGGGATCTAGCTCGGCTTCTCTTCCCCTTCCTGGGTCCCTCGTAGTCTTCCCAAGCACCTCCTTGTTGTCTCTCTGCTTCTCACCTTTGACCTTTTCAAGGACAGAGGCTTTCATTGGATTGTTCAGTTACCATCCACAATATGGTGACTTCTGACTGAATTAGCTTTTGGCTCAGTCACTCTTGGCTCATCCAGGCACACAGTCCTGTTGAAGCACAAGGATATTTTCTTTTTTTAATATTATTTGTTGTTTCTGGCTGCACCAGGTCTTTGTTTCTACGAGAGGGCTTTCTTCAGCTGCAGAGAGCGGGGGCTACTCCCTAGCTGCAGAGCGTGGGCTTCTCATTGCTGTGGCTTCTTTTGTTGCAGAGCACAGGCTCTAGGGGGAGCGGTCTCCATAGCTGTGACACATGGGCTTAGTTGGTCCATGCCTGTGGAATCTTCCCAGACCAGGGATCAAACTTGTGTCCCCTGCATTGCAAGGTGGATTCTTAACCACTGGACCACCAGGCCTTGTGGTGGTCATTTTCTTATGCATGGATGCCTGGAACTGGGGCTTTGTGATCTGCCTAAGAGATATATGATGGAAATAGTGGTTCTTAATTTACTAAGTATATCTCTGTATCAAACTGCCAACATCCCCTGGATCATAGAAAAGCAAGGATATTCTAGAAAAACATCTACTTCTGCTTCATTGACTACGCTAAAGCCTTTGACTGTGTGGATCCCAACAAACTATGGAAAATTCTTAAAGAGATGGGAATACCAGACCACCTGACCTGCCTCTTGAGAAACCTGTGTGCAAGTCAGGAAGCAACAGTTAGAATCAGACATGGAACAATGAACTGGTTCAAAATTGAGCATGTCAAGGCTGTATATTGTCACCTTGCTTATTTAACTTCTATGCAAAGTACATCATGTGAAATGCCAGGCTGGATGAAGCTCAAAGTGGAATTAAGACTGCTAAGAGAAATATCAACAACCTCAGATACGCAGATGACATCACCTAAAGGGAGAAAGTGAAGGAGAACAAAAGAGACTCTTGATGAAGGTGAAAGAGGAGAGTGAAAAAGCTGGCTTAAAACTCAACATTCGAAAAACTAAGATCATGGCATCCAGTCCCATCACTTCATGGCAAATAGATGGGGAAAATTTGGAAACAGTGACAGACTTTATTCTCTCGGGCTACAAAATCACTGTGGACAGCTACTGCAGCCACAAAATTAAAAGACGCTTGCTCCTTGGAAGAAAAGTTATGACAAACCTAGAAAGAGTATTAAAAAAGCAGAGTCATCATTTTGGGGACAAAGGTCTGTCTAGTCAAAGCTATGGTTTTCCCAGTGGTCATGTACAGATGTGACAGCTGGACAATAAAGAAGGCTGAGCACTGAAGAACTGATGCTTTCATACTACGGTGCTGGAGAAGACTCTTGAGAGTCCCTTGGACTGCAAGGAGATCAAAGCAGTCAATCCTAAAGAAAATCAACACTGAATATTCATTGGAAGAACTGATGCTGAAGCCGAAGCTCCAATACTTTGGCCACCTGATATGATGAGCCGACCCATTGGAAAAAACCCTGATCCTGGGAAAGACTGAGGGCAGGAGAAGTGGGCAATAGAGGATGAGATGGTTGAATGGTATCACTAACTCAATGGGTTGAGTGTGAGCAAACTCTGGGAGATGGTGAAGGACAGAGAAGCCTGGCGTGCTGTGGTCCATGGGGTTGCAAAGAGCTGGAAACAATTGAGCAACTGTACCACCACAACAAATGTGCTTTGCAGAAACTGTTTTTAAGTTTTAAACTATTTTAAGGTTGTTCAAGTTGACACTTAAACAACACAGGTTTGAACTGCGTGGATCCACTTAGGCACAGATTTGTTTTCCAATGAATATGTCCACAGTACACATGATGCGGAACCGTGGTGACAGGGCCCACGATGGGACATGAGCATCCCTGGGTTCTGGTACTGGGGGCAGGCCCAGGAACCAACTCCTCAACAGTCACTGAGGGACACTGGCATTTATTTTGAAAATTTTCCGGTTAACTCTCAATTTGATATGCATTTAAAGAGATGCTTTCAGTGGTTCCCTTGGTGGCTCAGAGGTTAAAGCATCTCCTGCAATGCAGGAGACCCAGGTTCTATCCCTAGAACAGGAAGATCCCCTGGTGAAGGGAATGGCAACCCACTCCAGTATTCTTGCCTGGAGAATCCCATGGACGGAGGAGCCTGGTAGGCTACAGTCCATGGAGTCGCAAAGAGTCAGACACAACTGGGCGACTTCACTTCACTTTTCACTTTCAGTGGTTTATATTTTATCTCTTCCACATAAATATTTCGAATTGCTTATGGTAACTGTGACTTGTTTAATGAGCTAAGTTAGTGGTTTTTCAGGATGTAGATGGAGCATGACAACTTGCCAATAGACAGCCAGAGAATTTAGGTCCTTGTCACTCTTATGAACATGTCCTGGCCTGGTTTCCCACGAGGAAACTTTTTGCTTCATCTGGTAACCTTGCTTCTATACATTGTTTTTAGCTTCAAGTACTTGTTTGAGCATGCCTGTTTTTCCATAGGTGACTAAAAACACTTTTTGAAGAAGTATCCTTCACAAAAGTTAATAACAGAAAGCACTGTGTCAAAATTCAAGACATGAATATAATTAAAATCACATTGTATTTCCTGTTGGTCTCTGAAGCAGACATTTAGCAAGTCTTATCTTCAATAGGACATTGAATGCCTGTCATAGAAAATTATCTTTAAATGATTGCTCAGAAAGGAAATACAAAAAGCTCTCGTGTCATTTATTATTCATGTGATTTATGTTAAGCTTCTCAGTAGAATGCTGAAAACATGCCAATAAATTAGTTCAAGAAATGATGCAAAATTAAATATTAATGAAGTGCTCAAACAAGCACCAATTACACTGCAGTATAAGCTTGTAAATATTTCCATAAGTAATTCTCACTCCATATTCAGGTAGCACTGCAGTCCAAAAAAGAAGAATCATCATTCATTTATACAGAAACCTTTTTTATTAATAAATTTTGCAATCCACCAATTTAATCCTAGCATCTTGTTTTTAAAAAAGGCAATAAGCCTTTACTATTTGCACTTAGATTCATAGATCATGGATAGGTTCTTCATCTCCTTTCTGCTTTCTGAAGGGTCAACCTCTCCCTCAGGGTGATGGACCCTGGAGGCATGACCTCTCTCTCCCCAAGTCAGGACCAGGGCACTTCATCCCCTGCCGGGGTCCAGCCCTGGTGGATCAAGGGAATTTGAAAGGAAGACGGCGTAGGCGAGGAAAGCTTATTTATTTAGAAATATAAGATTAGATTAGGAAGAAATAGTGTAGTAGGAAAATTAGTGGAGAAAATAGGCTAAATAACTTAGTTTACGTGGAAAGCCAAAAACGTTCCAGACAAGGAACTTGCACCATCTAAGTTAGGCCACCGGCATCCTCTTGAATAGCAGGGGGTGCCCCACCTTGGGCTCCCTTTCACGTGGATCTTAGAAGCCGGGGCAAGTAAGTGGACATGGCGAGCCTCCACGTCCCAGATGGGAATTCAGCCTGAAAACAGAGTAAAAGGGAGACACGGGGGAAACCAGTCCAGTGACTGGCCTCTCCCCTATTGTCCAGAAAGGCCTTTTATACCTTTTTTTGTACATAGACATCAATGGATAATATAAAATTATGCAGCATCAGCAGCCCTGACTCTTATCAAAACCAGGCTTTCTTTCTGCATACCTAGTTGTATACACAAGTCTTAGGTGATTTACATCATCTTCTGGCCAGAGAGCCAATTAGCATTTTACAGCCTTTTTTTCTGATAAGGGTTTGTCACCCAGAAGACTTATTTATGTTGTTCTTCCCAAAGTCTGGTGCCACTCTCAGAAAGCACTAAATAAAGCTACATCCTTACATCAGAAGACTTATTTATGTTGTTCTTCCCAAAGTCTGGTGCCACTCTCAGAAAGCACTAAATAAAGCTACATCCTTACATAGCAAAGATACAACAATTTATAACAATGAAAAGGAGTACAGTGATTTATAACAAAAGAAAAGTAATTAACTCAAAACTCTAGTGTTGCTAACATCAAAACTACTATATTCCTATTTCTATATCCCAATTACATTGATTAATATCCTTCAGGTGCCTAAAAGATAAAGAATATGGAGGCCAGGCAGCAGTCATTGACTCAACAGTGAAAACCCATCACCAATATGATTTTTAACTCTTTAGAAAAGGTTCTGTATCTTTAAGATGCTTTAAGGTTTGTGCCTCTCGTGGTTGGGGGGCTGTAAGCAATTCACAAATTGTAAAGCCGGTCAGATAAGTTAGAAAGCCATCAAAGGGGTTAAGCCGAGACATTCTTTTTATATGCAGGAGACTGTTAACTGGAGCTCTGAATTAACTCTTTCCAGAGAAAAGGTGGTAATGTCAGAAGAGTATAGTATAGCAGACAGTAAACAGACAGATTTTGGTTTTGGGGTAGATGCTCAGACAGAGGACCCCTCGAGACCTGACTCACCTTGCCTATCAGGCCTCTCCGCATGACCTCGTCATGGGTGGGATTCCTCACGCTGGCTCCTGGCCATCCCCCCAGCTGCTGGGAGGACTGACTGTGAAGGCTTGCAGCTGAATTCTTCAGGCATCGTGTCATTTTAGTAAATGCTCAGCCTCTATTTATTCTCCTCCAAATACTATCCTCTGTCTCTCTCAAGGTTACATGGCCTCCCAGTGGCTGGTTAGTACAGGGGTGCAAAGGCCAAGTCCTCTTCCCTAAATCTAAGATGACCCTGCTGGGCCACCTCAGCCCCAGAGCTTCTGTGGGACCAGCTGCAGCCTCTGGGACAACTGCATTGCAGATCACCTCCTCCTGCTCAGTCCTGCTTCATTTACGCTCTTAATATTATCTTCCCAAAACCACACCCTGATAAATTTCAGGCATGAAAATCTCTACCACAGAATCTATTTCTAGGGACCCAGACCTATGACGATTGGGACTAACAGTGATTTTAGGGAGCAGACTCTAAACACAGGAGTTTGAAGCTAGAAGTGAAGTGGTGCAATTGGTCAGACTTCACTGGGGATGTACTGGGATGGGAGACTGGTGGAAGGGAAGGCACTGGTGGAGGCAAATTCCCAGCATTTGAGGGGTTCAAGAGAAGTCATAACATAAAGACTGTGGAATCACATGACTGAGGTTATCAATGCTTGAAGAAAGACAATGAAAGCTTGAGGATGCTTAATCCAATTTAAGGCAAAGCATGGAAGTCTCCTTGGCAGCACACACAGAGACTCTCATCTTCTGCAGCTGGAGGGTCGGGTCCGGAACATAACTCTGATCGGAATGGAGCTCAGGTGAGTAGCGTCTCAGTAAAGACAAGTCTGCTCTGCCAAGACAAGTGAGATTTGGAATGGGAACATCTGGCTCGATGCACTTGAAAACCTTAAACCTCCAGATTCCACTGAACCCTCTAGACCTGCAGAAATGCCCTTTCCTCCCTGCTGAGAGCTAAACTACCATCTTGCTTGAAAGTGATGGAGGAGCCTCTGCTTTGTAAGACAGGAGACATCCCCTTCCAGGCCCCCAGACAAAGAACTAGAGTCAAGTCACAGTAACATCCAATAAAGGAAGAACTTGCCTATATGCACTGATAGGAGTCAGAGAGTAAATATGGAAATGGATCCTGAGGATAAAAACCAAGGAGGCAGAAAACAAAGTTTGATTAGAGAGAATTTATTAACATGGAGCACTTTCCTATGATACAGTACTTTACTCCCCGGCAGGAACCCCAGGAGAAGTGCTAGGCTAACTCTTTGAAGCCTGCGAATAACAATGGCCTGTGAAGTTAAAAAGCCCAGTCCGCCACAGTGGTGGTAGAAGAAGGGATCAAATGGCTCAAACAGGAGGGCCTGCTAGAAGGGGTTATCCTATGAAGGGCTTGCAGACTCCCCAGCTGACTGTGTCCTCTGGGAGAGCACACTGGATACTCTTAGCCAAGCTTGTAGAAGGAACATTAGCATCACTGAGAAGTTCATTCCAGTTGTATTCTCCATAGGCCAGGCCTGGGGGTTGGGAGATGGTCTTATAGATAAATGCTCCTTGATAATAATGGGGATAAGAGGAATCTAGAAGAATAGAGGCCAGGGGGTAGTACTTACCTGTTGGAAGTGGCTATGATTCTCATAAAGAGCAGTAAGGTCAGAAAATCAGTAGGAGAGCCATGGAAACAGTTAATAGGATATGGTGTTCCTAGAGGCGACACATACAGCCAGAAATAGTGCTCCTTCAGTTCAGTTCACTTCAGTTCAGTCCCTCAGTTGTGTCCAACTCTGCGACCCCATGAATTGCAGCACGCCAGGCCTCCCTGTCCATCACCAACTCCCGGAGTCCACCCAAACTCATGTCCTTTGAGTTGGTGATGCCATCCAGCCATCTCATCCTCTGTCGTCCCCTTCTCCTCCTGCCCCCAATCCCTCCCAGCATCAGGGTTTTTTCAATGGGTCAGCTCTTCACATGAGGTGGCCAAAGTACTGGAGTTTCAGCTTCAGCATCAGTCCTTCCAATAAATACCCAGGACTGATTTCCTTTAGGATGGACTGTTGGATCTCCTTGCAGTCCAAGGGACTCTCAAGAGTCTTCTCCAACACCACAGTTCAAAAGCATCAGTTCTTCTGCACTCAGCTTTCTTCACAGTTCAACTCTCACATCCATACATGACCACTAGAAAAACCATAGCCTTGACTAGACAGACATTTGTTGTGAAAGTAATATCTCTGCTTTTCAATATGCTCTCTAAGTTGGTCATAACTTTCCTTCCAAGGAGTAGTGTCTTTTAATTTCATGATTGCAATCACCATCTGCAGTGATTTTGGAGCCCCCAAAAATAAAGTCTGACACTGTTTCCACTGTTTCCCCATCTATTTCCCATGAAGTGATGGGACCAGATGCCATGATCTTCATTTTCTGAATGTTGAGCTTTAAGCCAACTTTTTCACTCTCCTCTTTCACTTTCATCAAGAGACTTTTTAGCTCCTCTTCACTTTCTGCCATAAAGGTGGTGTCATCTGCATATCTGAGGTTATTGATATTTCTCCTGGCAATCTTGATTCCAGCCTGTGCTTCTTCCAGCCCAGTGTTTCTCATGATGTACTCTGCATATAAGTTAAATAAGCAGGGTGACAATATACAGCCTTGACATACTCCTTATTTAAAAAAAAAAAATCAGCCACCCCAATAAAAAGCTATAATCTTTTGTCTAGCTCCCAACTTAAGGTAATACCTGGAAACTGCTGAACAAAGAAGGACCTTTATCTGCTGGCAAATGTGCAGGGTAAGGTTCCCCCAGGTCCTCCCCAGGAAGAGCTTGGGTGATTACTTGAGTGATCACGTACTAGGGAAAGAGAATGACCCAGACCTCTTTCAAGAACTATTGGACACAAAGTCCAAGTTGACATTGATACCCAGAGATCTGAAGAATCACCATGGCCCTTGTTAGAGTGGGGACATACAAGGTCATGTAATGAGTGTAGTCCTAGCCCGTGGCCAGCTTTACAGTGGGTCCTCTATGTCCATAGGCCCACCTATAGTTATTTCTTGGTCTCTTAATCTGTAATTGGAACAGGCACAGCTATGGGTTGGCAGAATCCTTGCACTAGTTCCTTGGCACATAGGGTAAGGGCCATGATAATGAGGCAAAGGAAAGACAAACGTCTGAAACTGCCTCCCACCCAGTCTACTAAAAACTATATCTTACCCTGGAAGGAATGGCAGAGATCAGTGCCACCAGGTAAGACCTAAAGGGCAGTCTTCATCCTTTCTCCCATTTAGTGCCCCATTCTGACCCCTGTTTCATCAGCTGGTGCTGAGTTGTGCCTCCTTAGATCACATCTATAGATGCCACCTTCCCTGGAGAGGGCATGCAATCCACTCCAGTATTTTTGCCTGGAGAATCCCACAGAGAGAAGAGCCTAGCAGGCTACCATCCACAGGGTCATAAAGAGTTGGACATGACTGAAGTGACTTAGCACCTAGATGCCACCTTGGGATAGAGGCTGGGGGGCTTCAAATCCCCCAGGAGAAAAAAAACCAAGTTTGGTTCATGGGTGAGTTGACTTGTTATGTAGGTGAATGGACTACTGCTGCCCTATAGCTGCACACAGGGATGGTCTTGGAAGGACCATCCAGGGAGGAGAACTCTCAGCTTCAGGGGTAAATCTAGTAGTTAGTCCACTTTGTGTACAAAGAGAATGACCTGAAGTAAGAATGCACATGGATTCAAGCGTAGTGGCAAGTGGTCAGGGACCTCGAAGGAGAAACATTGGAAGATTAGGAAAAAGGAAGTCTGGGGAAAAGGCATGTGGATGGATGCATGGGAGGGGCACAAAGTGTGAAAATTTTGTATGGTGTTAATGTGATCAGTTCTAAAAGGTCTTGTAGGTCTTCATATAACTGTTCAACTTCAGCTTCTTCAGCATTACTAGTTGGGGCATAGACTTGGATTACTGTGATATTGAACGGTTTGCCTTGGAAATGAACAGAGATCATTCTGTCGTTTTTGAGACTGCATCCAAGTACTGCATTTCGGACTCTTCTGTTGACCATGATGGCTACTCCATTTCTTCTGAGGGATTCCTGCCCGCAGTAGTAGATATAATGGTCATCTGAGTTAAATTCACCCATTCCAGTCCATTTTAGTTCGCTGATTCCTAGAATGTCGATGTTCACTCTTGCCATCTCCTGTTTGACCACTTCCAATTTGTCTTGATTCATGGACCTGACATTCCAGGTCCTATGCAATATTGCTCTTTACAGCATTGGACCTTGCTTCTATCACCAGTCACATCCAGAGCTGGGTATTGTTTTTGCTTTGGCTCCAACCCTTCATTCTTTCTGGAGTTATTTCTCCACTGACCTCCAGGAGCATATTGGGCACCTACTGACCTGGGGAGTTCCTCTTTCAGGATCCTATCATTTTGCCTTTTCATACTGTTCATGGGGTTCTCAAGGCAAGAATACTGAAGTGATTTGCCATTCCCTTCTCCAGTGGACCACAATCTGTCAGACCTCTCCACCATGACCCACCCGTCTTGGGTTACCCCACGGGCATGGCTTAGTTTCATTGAGTTAGACAAGGCTGTGGTCCTAGTGTGATTAGATTGACTAGATATCTGTGAGTATGGTTTCAATGTGTCTGCCCTCCGATGCAACATCTATCATCTTACTTGGGTTTCTCTTACCTTGGGCATGGGGTATCTCTTCATGGCTGCTCCAGCAAAGCACAGCCGCTGCTCCTTACCTTGGATGAGGGGTGTCTCCTCCCACAGCCCTTCTTGACCTTCAATGTGGGATGGCTTCTCTAGGCCCTCCTGTGCCCGCACAGCCACCACTCCTTGGATGTGGGGTTGCCCCTCCCAGCTGCCGCCCCTAGCCTTGGGCATGGGTGCTGCTCCCGGTCACTGCCCTGGCCTCAGACGCGGGGTGGCTCCTCCTGGCCGTTGCCCCCGACCCGACCCGGATAATCACGATGGTGTGATCACTCATCTAGAGCCAGACATCTTGGAATGTGAAGTCAAGTGGGCCTTAGAAAGCATCACTATGAACAAAGCTAGTGGAGGTCATGGAATTCCAGTTGAGCTATTTCAAATCCTGAAAGATGATGCTGTGAAAGTGCTGCACTCAATATGCCAGCAAATTTGGNGGGGGCTCCAAAATCACTGCAGATGGTGATTGCAGCCATGAAATTAAAAGACGCTTACTCCTTGGAAGAAAAGTTATGAGCAACCTAGATAGTATATTCAAAAGCAGAGACATTACTCTGCCGACGAAGGTCTGTCTAGTCAAGGCTATGGTTTTTCCAGTAGGCATGTATGGATGTGAGAGTTGGATTGTGAAGAAGGCTGAGCGCTGAAGAATTGATGCTTTTGAACTGTGGTGTTGGAGAAGACTCTTGAGAGTCCCTTGGACTGCAAGGAGATCCAACCAGTCCATTCCGAAGGAGATCAGCCCTGGTATTTCTTTGGAAGGAATGATGCTGAAGCTGAAACTCCAGTACTTTGGCCACCTCATGTGTAGAGTTGACTCATTGGAAAAGACTTTGATGCTGGGAGGGATTGGGGGCAGGAGAAGGGGACAACCAAGGATGAGATGGCTGGATGGCATCACAGACTCGATGGACATGAGTCTGAGTGAACTCCAGGAGTTGGTGATGGACAGGGAGGCCTGGCGTGCTGCGATTCATGGGGTCACAAAGAGTCGGACATGACTGAGCGAATGAACTGAACTGAACTGAATGTGATCAGTGAGAACTCGCCTTCCTCCCACCCTCCACCACTAGGGGCTGGGATGCAACCAATCCTTCCCCAAGCCAGAGGGAGCTCGACAGCAGACATAGCAGATGTCCACTAAAGTGACAAAGTTATTTTTGGAAACAAATAGCCCAGAAGAATTTCCCTAGGTTTATACTTCTAAGACAGAGTTGAGGGGTTGTTTTGTCCAGGTTCTCACCAAGAGGTAATTAACCAGTCTCCACTGAACACTTTCAAACAGGCACAGTGCAGTCACTCAGCAGTTTCTGTAGCAGGTTGGGATCTTCTCCTCCTACTGTCTAAGGAAGGGTACTGCCCATTCCCATCTTTAGGCTCCAAGCTAAGCTAGGATCTAAAAGAAAGTATTTTGGTAGGAGAAGTGACAGATGCTTTGTTAGCGGAATAACCAGTGAGGTTATGCTTGGAGAAATTATCCATTTTAATAAGAGAAAGAATTGTTTGGTCAATATTTCCCTTGGTGGGAACTAAAACCCTTTCCCTTACACACAAAACACCTCTGCTACCATTGAGAGAAAAATTCAGAAGCAGATAGATAAAATGACCCTGAGACTGGTTTGGGGCAGAGGGTGGAGAGAGAGGAAGAAAACAAGGAGAAACCAGAGAGAGTGAGCTTTCAGATGCTCATAGGGTTGTGCTCAATGGAAAAAGGAGTAAATTTTTCTGGAGGCTCCAGTAAATTTTCTGGGCAATCTGTAGGGTCGATTGTCTAATGATACAGTTTTACTTTCCCAGACTTTCAAATTTGAAGGGTTATACTTACCTTTAGCTTAAACCAGCACTAATTATTTTTGAGTGTAACCCAAACATCTTTTGGTGGAGCCAAACTCATGGCAGTTCCCTGGGGGTAAGCTATTGGCATGAATCAGAAAGGTGGTGCCGGTTACCCCAGTTTTCGACAAGTGCCTTCTCACGTAAGAGGCAAGGTGTAAATTATCCCCTCTCTGGGAAATGCCCTTGGATATCAAATTTAATTTTTTTAATTGAAAAAATTTTTTAATTTTTTAGATATCAAATTTTAAAGTACTGTTTATCAGGCCCAAACAGTTTCTATTGAGTATTTCTACAAACATTACAAGGTGCAGCCACAGGCATGGCACCAACTCCAAACCAGCTGTCAACTCTGATGTGCCTCCCTGAAGCTGGCTGCTGCAGTCAGCTGAAATTGTGAAACCAAATCACATCAGAGGAAGAAGGAGAGATTTATTTTATTGTTTAATATTTAAACAGTTTAACATGCCTCCCCATAAATTGTCTGAATGGTTCAGAAAAGAATGTGTAAAAAATAACATGCAATAAATCCCTCCTTTTTAACATAAAGAAATATATGCACAGATTTTACTAGCAGAGCATCTGTTTCTGTCTACAATTAGCAAGTGTTTAGAGAATCCTGGTTTGAAGGGGCATACACATCTCTCAGTCTCCTGGCCCCTGGCCTCAAAACCTTATGGGTACAAATGAGGCTGCACCATCACTAATGCCCAAACCACAGAAGTCCTTTGCCCTGGCTGGCAGCACCTCAGAGGCTTGGCCACCCTTCCCTAGAGTTTCTGAAAGAGGGGCCTCAGCCTCTCTGCACCCAAGGACAAGCCTCTCTCTGAGGCCTCCTCTGCAGGGTGCCCAGAACGGCACGGCTTCTGGAGCTCTGCGGTGACTGAGGCCTCTCCTGATGCCCTCAGTCAGCTAGTCTTTCCTGGGGGACCCAGAGCCCTCAGGCCATGAAAGCTGAGACCAGGGGATGCAGGAGCAGTGGGACAGTGATGTCCATAGCTCCACACCACGTCCTGTCACCGGGACTTCAGAGAGGCAGACAGGTGTCCAGGAGTCTCCTCACATTCTTGAGCTATGGTCCTGCATCCATCTCCACCAAGGTCCCAGACCAATTCCTAGACTCAGCCAGGACATGCAGCCACTCCATTCCCTCTCCTCTCTTTCCCCCTCACTTTCTCCCTCTTTTCAATTTTCCTGTGTGTGTGTGTGTGTGTGTGTGTGTGTGTGTGTGTGTGTTCCATGGGGGCAGGGATTTTTTTGGCTTGTTTTGTTCACCATTGTATCTTTATTGCTCAGAAGAATATTCAGCAAATAATAGATGCTCAAGAAACTCTGTAGCTTGAGTGGGGGGGAAAACTGAATCCAAGAAACCCTCCTGCATTCTCCTTCAGCACAAAAGCCCAGACCCCCGTGTGTATCCTTCCAGACAGAGCCCACAGAGTTCCCAAGCCACCAATTTCATAGCTCAGCCAGGACATCCAGCTGCATGAGCGTGCTGTGTTCAAAACTGTGTTGTCAGCATGCACTGGCCTCAACAGCCTGGGTCCGCAAATGGCCACAAGTCTCAGGGACTCCAGTTCCCGTCCCACTCAGCTACAGAAGGTCCAGCCTCTGCAGGCATTCCGCGGGGATCCCCAGGGATCCTCATGCCGTCCCGTGCTTCTTGCTGCCTCACCTGGCCTTCTGCCCCTACTGCCGCTCTGCTCTCCACCCACCCACTGCCTGTTTTGCCACAGCCTGCTCCCAGCCTCCCTCAAGCCAACTCTCCTCATGCCTGGCACTGGCAGGGCAGCTGCCCTCAGGTGCACGGCTGGCCTTGGCCACCACTCCAACTCATTCCTCTCCTTGCTCATCAACCTGCAGGCCCTTGAGCCTTCATTCTGTTCCAGGAATGTAGTTGGCTCACTTCTGCTGCAGGACTTTTGCTCGTCCTGGGACACTTAGCTTCAGGATCTTTGTTGGCTGGCTGGTGTCTTCTAATCTAGTGATCCCAGCATTGCTCCAGGAGGTCTTCTCTGAATGCACCGTCCACTAGGGCCTCAGCCCATCTACTAGGGGCCCCAGTCCCCACAAAACCTCAGCCTCTTTTATGGCCCTCATGACACGTATCACTGTCTGACTAGTTCTCGTCTATTTACTCTTGCTTGTGTTTCATGTATCTCTCTTCGGTAGACTGTGGTTTGGTTTTTGATTTAGTCGCTAAGTTGTGTCCGACTCTTGTGACCCCACGAACTGTAGCCTGCCAGGCTCCTCTGTCCGTGAGATTTTCCAGGCAAGAATACTGGAGTGGGTTGCCATTTCCTTCTCCAGGGGATCTTCCCAACCCAGGAATTGAACCCAGGTCTCCTATATTTCAGGCAGATTCTTTACCAACTGAGCTATGAGGAAAGCCCTTGGTAGACTGTAAACCCCAGGAATATAAGGGCTTTGTTTGCCACTGTATCCCAACTTTTAGAATGTTGCTATTCAATTAAAATTCACTGGAAGTTGAATGCTGAATATCCTCCCTACTTGGAGTCCAGGTCCAACAACCCGAGAGAGAAGAGGTTTCCCTCTTCCCAGCTTTAGGCCTATCTCTGAGGCTCTGGTATTCTGACAGAATCTGGCTCTTCCCAGCCTGCTTGCTGGTGGAATTATTTACACCCTCAGGGGAGACCCCACAGCAGTATTGTCTAGCCCTTAGCCCCAGCCAACCCAGACAGAATTCTCCAACATCAGGACATTTTCTAGCGATAGTCATTAGGCATGAAGATTGCTCTGTGAGAGCATCAGCAGTCTGGTCAAAATCAAGCCATGCCAAATCCAAGCCAGTTTCCTTTCAGTTGGTCAGAGTGAAGACAGGGCCAAGCCTGTGAGCTTTCTCAGAGCCTAGGTGTCCTGATCTGCGGATATATGAACCACATACATACATACATACATACATACACAAGACACAGACCATCAAAATCCATTCTGAGAAACTGAGGTTCAGTTCTACACAAACATGTACCTCATTAACATTTGGAAGCAGACCGCCTACTTCACCTCTGGGCATGGATTGGTCACTGACTTGAGGGGCCTCCCCAGGAAAAACGAATGGGAACTTGCTGGTCATTCATGTAACTCATATCCCCTCTTGTGTTTTGCCAAGAAGAGCAATCAGCCTTGGCACAAAGGCGACATCAAGTGTCCAACTCAACTGCTTCTACTTTTCAGAAGGCAATGCTTTCAGGTCCTGCCATCAAGGTTTCCCAAAGCCTCCAAGCCTCCGTGCCACCTCGTTACAGCCCTGGTCCGGCCTTTCTGTCGTGAAATACTCTTCGCCTGCATCATTTCCTCTGGTGTACAAACCTCCAGGGACACTTGATGACCTGGGAATGGCTTTAGCTGTTTTAGCCTCTCTATGATAATTAATCAAACGCTAAAAGCACAGAAGATGACTCTTTGTTTTCACAGTCAGAAATCAAAGGGGAAGAGGAAACCTTTTAAAATCAGAGCAGACCAGAATAAGAGATGCTGGCTGCCTGGAAAGTCCCCTCCACTCAGCAGGCAAGGGCTGGAGGCCAAGTGACCTAGGGATGATGGGGTGAGAGTGCATCCCTGCAGCTTTCATACCACCCCAGTGCACTCTGGGTACCTGGGTGGCCACACCTGGGCTCAGCCTCCCAGAAGCCCTGAGAAGCAAGCTGGTGGCTCCATGAAGTAGAGAAGCATGCCAGCACCCTGCAGGAAATTCCCTAAAGCCTTTCATTAACTTATTTGCAGCAGTTATGTCTTCTTGAGAATTTAAAAGTGATAAAAATTTTTTCCATTTTTCCCCTTTCTAAAAATCTATCAATGGAGGAGGCACTGAGTCTCCAGCAGTGGGAGCTCAGCTCCTGCTTTCTCCTATTCCTCTGGCTTGTGACATCTGAAATAATCATTCCCAATGTGTTCCCTGTCAGTTTCCTCCATTCCTTTGATCTGAGCCTGAATGATCCTCTGGGAAAGATTCACACAAGAACTCTTCCACATAACAAGAGTCCCTTGTTTATAGGGGGAAAAAAAAAGGTGGTAGCTCCTTCTCCTGAGTACAAGGTCATTTGAGGAAAAGGTTACAGGAACTAGGCAAGTAGATATGAAACGGTCAAGTTTCTCATTGACGAGGGACTTGAGAATGTGGTGTTAGTACCTTAGGCAAATGGGCTCCCCACTCATTCACACTTGAACTTCGCCAGCCAGCCCTGACACATTTTCTGCTTCAGGGCCAAGCCAATTATTGCAGACAAACAGCAGCCCAGAAAACATTCTGAGAAGGAGTGGAGCCGCATTCACTCATCTGATTTCTCTGAGAATGAGTGGAAGACATTGTCCCCCACCCCTGCCACTCTCACTTCTCATATCTTCCCACATGGAAAAATGAAATCAGAGAAATCAAGATTCCACCTTCACAGTCACCCTGGGCAGACAGAATTTCCTCTGTAAGAATGAGGCAGAGAAACTTCATAAGATCTGGGAAGATTCTGCAGCTCAAAAGTTAAACATCCCCCCCCCCCACCCCCACCCCCACCTCCCCAAGGTTCTGAGGAAGCTGCCTCCCTGGGGGAGAAACCAAAAATATTTACTGTTGCACAAGATTTTTAAAAAAACATCTGAGTATCTGATTCAGATTCTCAATAAGATTCCAGGAGACTCTGGAAAAGATCGAGAAAGTAGAAAAGGTCATAATAAAGAGGCAGAAATCTGAGAGCAGGAAATACAGCAGAGAGACAGAAACCACAATAGCTGGGTTAAAACCCATGATGAACGCTGTAAATAGCAGACAAGACACTGGAGAAAATAAAATGAACATGGTCAAGGGTAAAATGGTAAAGAGATGAAAAGGAAGAGACAGGTAGTTAGACACAGGGGATATACCTGGGAATTCCAGAGAGAAAAGGATACAGCAAAAGCAGTAATCAAAGACATGGGAAGGGGAAACCTTTCTAGTGCACAGAAAGAACTCAGTTGGAATTGAGAGTATGTTCTGAGTCCTGAGCTAAGTTAATGAAAAGAGGACCACATTCAGACACACTATGGTGGAATTGTCCAAGCAGAAAAAGTTAAGAACATTTCTGGAACACAGACACACAAACACACCCTTAAAACAGGAAACTGAAGGAGGAGATCTAACTCTTAGTTCATATCCTCAGTTCTGTTGTCTGCTTGCTTGTTTTTTAAAGTAAGTTTTTTTAAAACAAACTTAAACTGGGGAGAGAGGTGATAAATAAGGATCTTACAGACAAATGGGCAATAAAAACAAACACCCTATATATCCTCAGTTCTGTTGTCTGCTTGCTTGTTTTTTAAAGTAAGTTTTTTAAAACAAACTTAAACTGGGGAGAGGGGTGATAAATAAGGATTTTACAGACAAATGGGCAATAAAAACAAACACCCTATATTAAAATGATTTCAGATTTCTCACAACATCCAGAGAAGTAAATGTCAATTTGTAACCTCAATTTGTTAGAAATACATTTTATTTTGTTAATATACATAAATAATATATACAATATTTTAACAGCATAAAGGATATAAAACTTTAATTTTCTCACTCAGATTTTTGGATGCTCATGATACATGATAATTATCTTCACTACATTCAATGCACTTTAATGTCTTCTATCCTTGTCTGTGTCATTTTATATATTTTTTAAATGCACTGACAGTCTACTAACTTGAGTGGATTGTGACCATAGTTTGAAATATGCTGATCTAGAAAAACCTAAAGGAAAAGCCATGCTGTCATTCATGATGAAGGTAACAAAAAGACCTCAGGTGCAGATTTTGTTTAAAAAATAATCCCTTCCAAGTACTCTTCTTGAATAAATGTCTTCTTGAAAATGTATGCTAGGACACAGGGAAAAAACATCAGATGCAAAAATTCATAAATGAGAAAAAGTCCAGCTTGAAGCACCTTCTTAGAGGTTTAGGGGGAAAACTTTCATACGTCCTCCCAGAAAAAGTGACAATATGAATCTAGCATCTTTTTTGGCAATATCTTGAAAAAATTAAAGTGTACACACTCAACACAATCTTGGAAATCTAAAAATAAACACACCAGTATGTAAGGATGTATGAACTATGATGCTTCTTGTAGCAATAAGTATAGCGGCAAAATAACTAGCAATGGCCTATATGTCCAATAACAAGTTAACAGTTTAATAGATTATGGTTCATCTATGCTAAAGTAAGGTGGCACCGTGGTAAAAGAGTCTGCCCACCAACACAGGAGATGCAAGAGACACAGGTTTGATCTCTGGGTCAGGAAGATCCTCTGGAGAAGGAAATGGCAGCCCAGTCCAGTATCCTTGCCTGGAAAATCCCATGGACAGAGGAGTCTGGTGGGTCACAGTCCATGGGGTTGCAGAGAATGGGACACAACGGAGCGCAGACAAACGCACGCAAGCACACACTCGAAAGTAGTAACTATCATAGCGGCTTCTAAAAAATTAGCTATCGTTTCATTTCAAAAGAAAGAGGGGGAACTTACTAAAGGGTTTGCATCTGACTATTTATGGGAGCAGAGAGAAAGATGTAGAAGGAAAAAAAAGAAAATTGTCAAGGCTGATTAATTCTGGGGGGTGGGAGCAGTAAGGAAAGAAAGGGAGCTCACTGGCTCTTCGGAAACACGTTTCAACTGGCTTGTTGCAATAAATATGCCTTAGTTTGAAATTCCTAACCTGCTTTAAAAATCATCAGGCTTCGCAGGTGGTCCAGTGGTTAACAATCAGCCATACAGTGCAGAGGACACTGGTCCAGTCCCACGTGCTGCAGGGCATTTAAGCCCAAGGGCCGCAGCTACCGAGCTCACGTGCTGCAACTACAGAAGCGTACTAGATTCCACATGCTGCAGCTAAAACTTGGCACAGCCAAACAAATAAATAAACTTTTCTAAAATTATCCTTTTGGTAAAGGACATTAGACCTAACTTATAACTTAAAGTTAGAACTTAGTTATATAACTTAAAGCATATACATTACTCTAAATAATGTTTTAATAGTTTCAAATTGAAGATTTAGAAAAAGTAATTTTCTTTCAAAGATATTAGCTATTATAAACAAAAATGATGGATATAATCCCAGATAAAATTAAGAAATAGTGGGAATCAGTGGGGGGAAATTTATTTTCCACAACAAGGAGCAAAATATAGAGTTCTATATGGACTGCTGCTGCTAAGTCGCTTCAGTCGTGTCCGACTCTGTGCGACCCCAGAGACGGCAGCCCACCCGGCTCCCCCATCCCTGGGATTCTCCAGGCAAGAACACTGGACTGGGTTGCCATTTCCTTCTCCAGTGCATGAAAGTGAAAGGTGAAAGTGAAGTCGCTCAGTCGTGTCCGACTCTTAGCGACCCCATGGACTGCAGCCTACCAGGCTCCTCCGTCCATAGGATTTCCCAGGCAAGAGTACTGGAGTGGGGTGCTACATGGACTATGACCATTGAAAGAAGTGAAAGTGTTAGTCACTCAGTCATGTCCCACTCTTTGATGGACTATAGCCTGCCAGGCTCCTCTGTCCATGGAATTCTCCAGTCAAGAATACTGGAGTGGGTTGCCATTCCCTTCTCCAGGGGATCTTCTTGACCCTGGGATCAAACCTTGGTCTCCTGTATCCACAGGCAGATTCTTTATTGTCGGAGCCACCGGAGAAGCCCACGATCATTGAATATCAGATCAAAAACCTCTGAAAACCTTTAGGGTAAATAAAAGCAGAATTAATAAAGAATTCTAATTCTTGCTTTCTAAATTATTAAAGATTACAGTAAACAATCTATACAACACTGAAAAGAAAATTAAGAGCAAAATGTGATAGGGCTAAAACTAAGACCCAATATTAAGTGCTGCCTTGATTCCTGGTGAAATTGAGAGGGCCTTCAATGGCCTAACTCTAAGTTCCCCTCCCCACTCTGCTCCCTCCAGTAAGGTCCCTAGTCAAACAACCCTCCTCATCAAGGGGAGCAGGATAAGGTCCTGCTTAATACGCAGAAGTAGGCTTCAATTCCCTCTCACCTGCACTGTTATTCAAATAAGCCAATAACAGCCTCTCATGATGACCAGGGTTCATCTCACACTTTTGATACTATAATGCGCGCCTCCCCAGGCTGTTCACTCTGTTTCTGAGTATAACCCCCAGATGGCCCTGCAGAGTGTGCTGTGCCCTCCTCTCCTGGACAGTAAGTATATGTGACTAACAACTGCCCAGAATTGGGTATCAGGTATTCAGCCATCCCCGTAACTCTAGAGTAGTAATCTTTCCCTCACCAGTGGAGTGAACAGGAGGTGATTAAAACACAATAAGTTATTAAAAAAAAAAAAAGCAGAAGGCATCAAATAAGTTGACAAAAACTGTGCCAACCCTGGAACTGCAGAGAGAAACAGAAAATAGGAGATTTCATCAGTTCAACAGTAGGTAGAAAAGGAGCGGAAAAGTGGAGAAAAAGGATGGTAAGCAGAAAATATAGAATAACAGTAAAAGAAAGCCCAAACACATAATTAATAGCCATGAATATGACCTGCTTAAACACACTTAGGAAGATACACATTACCAGATTGGGTACTTTTTCCTATATCTGGAATAACCTCAGCTATTATATCTTCAATATTACTTCCCTGCCATTTTCTTTGTTCTTTATTCTGTAAGTCCTATAGGACATATTTTGGAGTCTCATCCTCCTGCTCATTGAACTGCTCTCTTTTATTTTCAATCTCTTTATTTCTCCTTGCTGCATTCAGTATAGATTCTTTAGAACTATCTTCCAGTTCACTAATTTTATCTTCAACTATATCCAGCCTAAAACTCATCCTATCTTTGAGATTTTTTAAATTTCATGACTGTTTTTATTTCTGAGGTTTATAATTGCTTACATTTTGTATCTATATGTTCATTTCATCTGAATTTGAGCATCCTTATTTTCAAATCTTTGCAAGTTCAGTCCAAAAAATAACTTTCATCTATAATTTTATACTTAGGTTGTTGAGTTGGCTGTCCTTTTTGGCATTTTATTTCTTCATGAGTTTATGCGCTTTGGAATTTTGGTTTACAGGCTCATTATGGCTGGGAGGTTTTGATTCTGCTTTGTGCTCTGTTTCTCTTCTGTCTTGTCTTGTGGATTTAGTTTTATGATTATATCCACAAGATGAGTCCAGAACATGACTTTTGAACACAAGGCCACTGTGAGCTTGTGCTCTGCATTAATTTGGGGGTCTTGTAGATTCAGGCACAGGGTTGACTCAGTTCTTGGTTATGAGGGTATCTTTCCTCTGCTGCCTCCTTGGGCTTACAGTTTTGGCCACAGTTCCTGAGAGCTGGTCGGTTATCTTTTTTTTTTTTGCATCCTTTCACAGGTAAGGGGGCCTCACTCCAATCCCTGGTTTCAGCCGGAAACCAGGCTAGTTTTAGTCTGGCTCTATCCTCTCGTCCATGTGCAACATTTTAGCTCCTACTACCCCCACAGGTCTTTGGCTTTGGTCTTACCACCAGTTGGTTCTCCTTCTTGTCTCCTGAGATGTTTATCCTATTTTTAGCTTGTTTATGTACTTTGAAATTTTTCTCTCGTTTTTATATGTTTGGAGCATAATGGCTATGTCAAAGCATGAACTTTACACTTTCTTCTTGTTAATGTTTAAGTCACTTGGAGATAGAGTTTCTACTTCTCACAATGGAAGCATACTAGCAGGTGGAGTTTGGGGGTAAAAGAGCTGAGCACCGACACTTAAATCCTGGGTGTCCAAGTAATGGGCATTCTGTCTGGGCTTAGGGGCCTGGGTCAGTCTTCCCAGGTGTTGCTAGTGGTAAAGAACCCACCTCCCAATGCAGGAGACATTAAGAGATTGGGGTTCAATCCCTGGGTGGGGAAGATCCCCCCAGGAAGGCCTGACAACTCACCCAAGTATTCTTGCCTGGAGAATCCCATAGACAGAGGAGCCTGGTGGACTACAGTCCATAGAGTCAAAAAGAGTACGTCATGACTGAAGTGACAGCAGGAACACACTGCAAGGGCCTGGGTAGGGATGTGGAAAACCCCCTCAGGACTTCTAATTACAGACCAGCTTCCTACAGCGATCCCATGTGGCAATAAGATGATTTGCAGGAGTAGAAGGTCCTACCCAAAGTGCTTTCCTACTTCCCAGCTTGGAGCCAGGAGCCTAATTGACACCTCCTTTGTGAACTGCATGTGGTCACCACAGGCTTTTTAGATAACTCAGAGGACTAAAGAGAAAGATAATACTGGATATGGGCTCTCAGCTGGCTAAGTAGAAAACTGAAAGAGCTATGACGCTTTTATTTTGGAATAATCCATACTGTTGACATGCAAAACATACAAAATAATGGAGAAAGGAAATTAAGAGAGATGTAGTGGAGTACTTAAATTCTTCAGAAAAAGACTCATAAATTCCAATATTAACCCCCCAAAAAAGAAGTACAAAATTCTGAATAGATCAATAACCAAGAAGAAAAAATAAAATAGAAGTTACTGACGAATTAGCTCCCTAAAAGACTCCTGGGTTTTATGCTTTTGTTGGCAAAACTTTTCTAATGTTAAGAGACAGCAGTGTCTATTGTTGTTATTATACAACAATCCCTATTGTTGCATAAATTATTTCAAAACACAGACTAAAGAAATAATGCACCTCAATTTATGTTGTAAACTCTAATTCTTAAGTCTGGAAAAGAAAATCATAGACCAGGGGTTGCAAATTCAAGTGTTTATAAGCACCAGAAACTAATATAAATGGCTGAAGTTGACTGATGTGTGAAATGACAGGGAAAAGTGGGAACTACACGAACTGGAGGGTGTGCACCCCTTATTCAAGAATTCAAAATCAAATGCTTCAAAACACTGCTCTGGTCACATAAACAAGTCCTGTGGGTCACCAGTTTGCAGCCTCTGGTATAGGTCAATCTCTATTATAAAATAGATGTAAAAATTCTAAATAAAATACTAGCAAGTTAAACTCAACCTATTCTACAATTTAAAAAAAATCTAGGATTGAGTTACATTTACTCTAAGGGATGCAAAAATCTTTTAATATGTGGAAGTTATTTTTAAAACAACCATCATCTCACGTTAGAAAAACACATACGATTATTTCAATAGATGTTTGAACTTAATACCTGACAAGCAGAGGCCCAAGAATCCAGAGCTGGTTTTCGTGTGAGCTGGCCAAAGATGTCCCAAAGGTAGCATCTAGGGGTAAAACCAGGATCATGTCCAGCAGACAGAGAGCCCAGCCAAGTGTCAATCCAAAGAGCTGGACAAAGATGTAAAAATTAGGTAAGGGCAAGAAGACAGGGCCCATGGAGATGCTTGGGAAGCATAGCCCAGACACGTTACTGCAGGGACCTCCCTGTGGTCTGGTCGTGAGCCAAGTTTGAGCTCTAGCTGCTGAAGTTAAAAACATCCAGCATCCACATATCATAATATTTCTCCTAAAGCTAAGGTCTAAGGATAGTGCCATCATATGAGAAAAGACATATCACAGAAGCAGCCCAGTTAAAACTAAAACTGCTTTCCTGCTCTGATTTTCTGAGGTGCCATTTTGTATTTTCAAGACTTTCTACAATAAAAGAAATAAAATGCACAGAGAAAGTTATAGGGGAACCTGATAGAAGAGGGGACGGTGGGAAGCAATGAACCTGGTATTTTATATGGTCAAATCTAAATCGATCAAGGCATGTTATACCACAATAACCAATTTATCCTATTTTTTATTTTTTAATATTTTTGGCTACATTGTACATTTGTAGAGTCTTACTTCCCTAGGCCCCTGCAGTGCACGTGTGGAATACGAACTACCGGACTGCCAGGGAATTACCAATAATCTATTAAAAGACAGTAAAATCTATACGGGTACTGATAGAGTGAAAAGGAATAAGTGCTAAGTCAGGACTCTACACCTCTACTTCATACCATACACACACAAAATTTCAGACGGATTAAAGACTTAAATGTAAGATGTCAAATAAATATTGTAGGAGAAAATATGTGAGACCATATATTTTATCAAGAATCAGAGAGACCCAACCTGAAGAGAAAATGAGAAGCTATAAAAGAAGAGGACCATAACTGATTCCAAGAAAAGTTTTCTATTTTTAGATCTTAAAAAATCAAAAGACAGTGATAAATTGAAGAAAACTTTCCATTTCAAAGGGATGGAAAACTCTTAAAATTGATAAGAAAAAAACAGTGCAATAGCAAAAGATAGACTCATGAAGATGATGAAGAAGCAATTCTGGGAAAAGAAAATCCAGTCAAGAAACCAGCTGAGACACTCCTCAGCAGAAAATCACAAATAAACAACTAAGGCACTCACTTCTCACTTACCAGATTAGCAAAAATTCAAGTGATAATAATTGTTGTTGGAAGGGATGCCAGAAAACCATACTTTCATACAATGCTGTTGGAAAAGTGAATTGTCACAACTCTTTGGAAAAGCAATCTGGCAATAGCTATCAGCATTTAAAATTCCCTTTTCCCCAGTAATCCCATTCCTAGGAAGGAAATGGCAACCCACTCCAGTGTTCTTGCCTGGAGAATCCCAGGGACGGGGGAGCCTGGTGGGCTGCCATCTGTGGGGTTGCACAGAGTTGAACACGACTGAAGCGACTTAGCAGCAGCAGCAGCAGGAAACACTAGGGCTTCCCTGGTGGCTCAGACGGTGAAGCGTCTGCCTGCAATGCAGGAGACCCAGGTTTGATCCCTGGGTTGGGAAGATCCTCTAGAAACACTACAACAGAAATGAATACATTAGTGCATAGGGATTTGTGTAAAACCATGTAAGGGAATGGCTACCCACTCCAAGGAAAGGCTGTATCAACAGGTGGTTTTCTTGGGGCTTCCCTGGTGGCTCAGATGGTGAAGAATCTTCCTGCAATTTGGGAGACTGGGGTTTAACCCCTGGGTCAGGAAGATCCCCTGGAGAAAGAAATGCCAACCCACTCCAATATTCTTGCCTGGAGAATTCCAAAGACAGAGGAGCCTGTCAGGCTACAGGCCATGGGGTCCCAAAAAGTCTGACATGACTGAGGGACTTTCACTTTCGCTTTTCATATTTATTATAGACTTGCGTTAGTCACAAAAACTGGAAATCAAGTGAATGTTCATTCAAAAAAGGAGTGGCATATTATGCAACCATTAAAAAGTGGGTTAGACCTGTCCCATCCATCCTGGGGAAATTTCTCCTATGCGTTTACGATCAAGGGAGAAAAGAAAGATACAAAGTGTATGTAATACCATTCAACTTTTAAAATATAATGACACATCTCACCCCCAAATAAAAAACCCATGTGTGTGTGTGCGTGTGTGTATATGTGTGTGTGAACTGCTACAAAAGTGGAAGGAAGAAAGGAAAGAAGGAAGGTAGGAAGGAAACCAGACTGTTAACATAGTGGGGAAGGGGAAAGAAATACTTAAAAGTAAGTTTCTATATTTAAAAACCGTGTGTGCAATGTGATGCCATTCATGGAAAATTCTACACACGTAAAGAGATGGGGAAAGGATCGTCACCAAAATATTAATGATGATTGTCTCAGGGAGTGGGATTGCAGGTGACTTTTATTTTTTACTTTTCTTTTTCTATGTTTTAAATGTTACATAATGAGTACATATCATTTGCACAATCAGTGGAAAATAGGACTTCCCTGGTGGTCTAATGGGTAAGAATGCACTTGCCACTGCAGAGGATGAGGGTTCAGTTCCGGGTCTGGGAAGATCCCACATGCCACATGCCTGTGAGCCACAGCTACTGAGCCCAAGAACCCTAGAGCTCATGTCAGCAATGAAGAATATCCTCCGCTCACCACAAGTAGAGAAAGCCCTAGCACAGCAATGAAGACCCAGCACAGCCAAAAATAAAGAAATACATTTAAAAATCAGCGGAAAATAAAGTTATTTTATGGACTATGGACAGGTAGACAGTCCCTGGGAGACCTGATTGAATAAGCACACAGATCTATATTTAGTTAACGTATCAATTGCTGGTATGCCAACTGATGTTTTCCAAAATCTTGAAGGGTAGTTTCTCTTAAGTAGCCTGTCATCTGAAATATTGTTTACAATTCTCCCACTTAACTAATGGTGAGGAGTACAACGATTAGGAATACCAAAGGGGCAGGAGATAATTAAAGGAGGTTTTACTTAAGTGTCATCAAATAACTACATCTCCTGTATTCAGAATTTCCTCACCAAGCTTATCTCCTGGCAACTTCCAAACCCTTTTGTCATTGCCTTCAAGCTTTTTTTTTTT
>SJYQ01095308.1:0-31235 GCA_006410935.1 Redunca redunca | reverse complement strand
GTCTTTTAATTTCATGGCTGCAGTCACCATCTGCAGTGATTTTGGAGCCCCCCAAAATAAAGTCTGACACTGTACATAAACATATTTAAAATTTTTTTTTAATACCTTGGGCTTACAGATTTGAAGAATGCATTCCAAGGCAATGAACTTCCATTATAAATACCACGTTAATCTCAGTATGGAGGTCTGTTCTTGTGTTCATAACAAAGATTTGGAATGGCATCCACATTCTAAATGCAGATAACGAAAGAAACAGGGTAGGGACTTCACTGGAGACTCCGATGGTTAGGACGCCAGGCTTCCACTACAGGGGGCGCCTGGTCAGGGAACCAAGATTCCAGATGCCTCATAGCCCATCAGAGGGCTTCTAATTCGTAAAGTGATTTTTGTATTCCTCAGATCTGCTCTTGCCATTTTTGAGGATTTACATTCAGCAAAGTTTTGGACCATCACATTGAGAGACTGGAGGGAAGATAAATGGGGGAAAGATATCAACATTTGGGGAATCCTTAGTATTCTTCTTACTCTCCTGTAAGTCTGAAATTGTATCAAAATAAGAATTTTAAAGACACATTTGTGAACGCTCTTCTTTGTGATTAGGACAACACGGCAATCATTGGTTGTTCGGTCACTCAGTCATGTCCGACTCTGCGACCCCATGGACTGCAGCACGCCAGGCTTCCCTGTCCTTTACCATCTCCCTACATTACCGCCTACAATAATGAAAATTAAAACAAAAATATACAAATGAAACCTAAGTAAATAGACATTTCTCCAAAAAAGACATACATATGGCTATAAAGCACAAGAAAAGATATTCAACACCATTAATTATTACAGAAATGTAAATTAAAACTGCAATGAGGTATCAGCTCACACCGGGCAGAGTGGCCATCAGTGCCATCTGCAGCAACATGCACGGGCCTAGAGACTGTCACACTGAGTGAAGCAAGTCAGGCAGAAGGAGAAATACCATATGACATCCCTTATATTAATATGTGGGATCTAAAAAGAAATGATGCAAATGAACTTACTAACAAAACAGAAAGAGACTCACGGAGAACAAATTTACATTTGCCAGGGGGAAAGATGGGGGAAGGGACAGTTAGGGAGTTTGGGATGGATGTGTGCACACTGCTGTGTTTAAAATGGATAACCAGCAAGGGCGTGCTGTATGGCACAGGGAACCCTGGTCTATGTCATGTGGCGGCCTGGGAAGGAGGGGCATTTGGGGGAGAATGGATGCATGTTTGGCTGAGTCCCTGCACTGTTCACCTGAAACTATCACAACATCGTTAATCAGCTACGCTGCTGCTGCCAAGTCGCTTCAGTTGTGTCTGACTCCGTGCGACCCCATAGATGGCAGCTATACCCCGATACAAAATAAAAAGTTTAAATTAAAAAAAAAATGATCATCATCAAAAAATCCACAAACAATACATGGTGGAGAAAGTGAAAGTCGCTCAGTCATGCCTGACTCTTTGCGACCCCATGGACTGGAGGGTGTAGAGAATAGGGAACCCTCCTAAGTTTAAGTTGCTGGTGGGAATGGGAACTGGCACAGCCTCTGCGGAGCACAGCTCAGAGGGTCCTTAAAAAACTAAGAACAGAACTACCGTGTGATCCAGCAATCCCACTCCTGGGCAGGTCTGGAGAAAACGACGGTTCAAAAGGCACATGCACCCCAGGCCCACTGCAGCACTGTTCACGACAGCCAGGACACGGGAGCAGCTTCAGTGTCCGAGAGCAGGGGACTGGCTGGAGAGGCGTGCGACACACACACAGGGGAGCGCCGCCCAGCCACAGAGACAGGCCACTGCCGTGGGCGGCGACACAGGCGGGCCCAGAGACCCACACTGACTGAAGACAGGGAAGACACGATGATGTCGCCCACACGTGGGATCGAAAAACAGGCTACAAAGGAACTCACCTACAAAACAGAGTTACACGTGCAGAAAACAAACACAGTTATCAGGGGGTGAGGGAGGGAGGGATAGCTTGGGAGCCTGGGATGGACAAATACCACTGCTGTATATAGAATGTAACTAAAAAGAACCCACTGGGTAGCACGGGGAACTCTACCCAATACTCTGTAGTGGCCAATACGGGAAAAGAATGGAAGAGAGGGGATGCGTGTATAACTGATTCGTTTTGCTGTACACCTGAACCTAACACAGCACTGTAAATCAACAGTACTCTAATAAAAAAAAATTTCAACCTGTGGCCGCTAAAAACAGAGTGGGAGAGATCTGTATGGCTAATAAGGAAAGCACTCCATGACCTGTTAGATAATAAAATCAAATAGCAGAAGATCATGTGGTCTGAAGAGATGCATACCAAACTGTTGGAGAAGCAAACGGCAACCCACTCCAGTGTTCTTGCCTAGTGAGTCCTGTGGACAGAGGAGCCTGGCGGGCTGCCATCTATGGGGTCGCACAGAGTTGGACACAACTAAAGCGACTTAGCAGCAGCAGCAGCAGCAGCATACCAAACTGTTCACTAGGTCAGATAAGTTCAGCCCGCCTTGGAGAATTTTGAGCATTACTTTACTAGCGTGTGAGATGAGTGCAATTGTGCGGTAGTTTGAGCATTCTTTGGCATTGCCTTTCTTTGGGATTAGAATGAAAAGTGACATTTCCCAGTCCTGTGGCCACTGCTGAGTTTTCCAAATTGGCTGGTATATTGAGTGCAGCACTTTCACAGCATCATCTTTCAGGATTTGAAACAGCTCAACTGGAATTCCATCACCTTCAATAGCTTTGTTTGTAGTGATGCTTTCTAAGGCCCACTTGACTTCACATTCCAGGATGTCTGGCTCTAGGTGAGTGATCACACCATCGTGATTATGTGGGTCTTGAAGATCTTTTTTGTACAGTTCTTCAGTGTATTCTTGCCACCTCTTAATATCTTCTGCTTCTGTTAGGTCCATACCATTTCTGTCCTTTACTGAGCCCATCTTTGCATGAAATGTTCCCTTGGTATCTCTGATTTTCTTGAAGAGATCTCTAGTCTTTCACATTCTATTGTTTCCCTCTCTTTCTTTGCATTGATCACTGAGGAAGGCTTTCTTATCTCTTCTTGCTATTCTTTGGAACTCTGCATTCAAATGGGTATATCTTCCCTTTTCTCCTTTGCTTTTCGATTCTCTTCTTTTCACAGCTATCTGTAAGGCTTCCTCAGACAGCCATTTTGCTTTTTTGCATTTCTTTTTCTTACCTCTAGGAAACAAGAGCGTTGGGGAAAGTGTTGAAGGGGGAGACTTGCCTTAATATTTTGGGGGCATTGCTTCAATATTTTTTAACTTACCTATAGTCTTTTAAAATAAAAAAATTAGCAGCAAAAATTGAAGCAGTTCACTTCTTTTTTACTTTTTGGCCGCATGGAGGGCGTATGCGACCTCAGTTCCCCACACGGGGCTCGAGCCCACACAGCCTGCAGTGGCAGCTCAGAACCCTGGCTGCTGGGCCACCAGGAACCCTCAGCGCGCACTTCATAAAGAACAGACGTGCCCAGAGTGCCAGCTATCTTATTTTGATCATTGTCAGGCAATGATGGACAAGAAGGATAATCGTCAATATTTGAATATTTGGACTTTGAGTCCAAGTAATCAAAGTTCTTTTACTTTATGTAAGAACATATAAACATAACATCAAAAAGACACCTTTCCTTTTTTCCTTGTGGCCATGCCCCATGGCCCACAGGATCATAGTTCCCTGACCAGGATCGAACCTGCATCCCCTGCCGTGGGGGTGCAGCGTCTTCACCACTGGACCATCAGGGAAATCCCTCATTCCCCATATTGATTTTATGAGCATTTTTTTTTAAAGTGGTAGAGTAGGTTTGTCAGAGCTCCAGGCACAACAGGAAAAGGTGGGTTAGGCCAATCTCTTGGCACGACAATCAATTTAAGAATTCCTTAATACAGGGAGCCCAGCCCGGTGCTCGGTGACGACCTAGATGGTCGGATTACAGTAGGGGACTCTGGCTCAGGGGTAAGCCTACACACAGCGGATCCACGCTGTCGCACGGCACAAACCCACGTAACACTGTAGAGCAGTTATCCTCCAACTTAAAATAAATTTAAATACATATATAAGAATTCCACAGTAAGTCATCAAAGGCACTGTCGAACCTTAAGGAATGCGGGACCAATGTCCTAAGGCTTCTACGAAGAAGGTATAACCATTCAGGGAGCTGTTTATTCAAGTGGCCGCTTCATGCTTAGGACAATGAGGAATTCAGAAAACAGTCTGACGATCCCTGGGAGGCAAAGAATGACCGAAATAATAAAATATGAGGATGCATCATTCAGGAAATTGTGTGGTCAGTAGCCAGGAAACTTGGAGGTCCTGGGCAGCCAAAGTCAACAGGGAAGGCTTTATGGAGTTTAGATTTCAGACAAACCAGATTCTGAGAGGGGAAGAAAGCATTCCAAATAAAAAATAGATTCATGACTTTAAAACAAAATTTTAAATGAACAGAAAGCTATAAGTAATTTTTGGGATAATCCTGATAATTGTAGCTTATGTCATTCAGTCGTAAATGACTTTCTGCAACCCCATGGACGGTAGCCCTCCAGGCTCCTTTGTCCATAGGGATTCTCCAGACAAGAATACTGGAGTGGGTTGCCATGCCCTCCTCCAAGGATCTTCCCAACCCAGGGATCAACCCCAGGTCTCCCACATTGCAGGCAGATTCTTTACCATCTGAGCCACCAGGGAAGCCCTATGTGAAAGCCGCTCAGTAGTGTCCGACTCTTTGTGACCCCATGGACTGCAGCCTGCCAGGCTCCTCTCAGCCCACCAGGCTCTTCTGTCCATGGGATTCTCCAGGCAAGAATGCTGGAGTGGGCAGCCGTGCCCGCCTCCAGCAGACCTTCCCAGCATAGGGGTCAAAGCCAGGCCTCCCGCATGGCAGGTGGATTCTTCACCACCTGAGCCACCAGGGAGGCCCGAGAACACTGGAGTGGGCAGCCTGTCCCTGCTCCAGCAGATCTTCCCGACCCAGGAATCGAGCCGGGGCCTCCTGCACTGCAGCTGGATTCTTTACCCGCGAGCTACCAGGGAAGCCCGATAATTAAAGCTTATGTAGTAAGTTCTTATCAAAAAAAGGCAAGTTATAGGGGACCTCCCTGCTGGTCCAGTGGCTAAGACTCTGTGCTCCCAATGCAAGGGGCCTGGTGTTCGATCCCTGGTCAGGGAACTAGATCCCACATGCTGCAACTAAGAGAAAGGCAAAATGACTGGCGACTTACAGTTGTAGACTGTAGGCAAAATAAACATTGGAAGAAGGCTAGCAAAAATTATTCGGGTTGCGGAAATGTTTAACTCCATAACTTGTTTTGGAGAAACACTCCTAATCACAACTTAGCAACTGAACAACAACATCTCCTAATTTATGACAATCAAACTGTATTAACTGCATATGAGCCCGCTCACCAAATTTCTCTGCTACGGATGGGAGAAGAGGAGCAGCTATCACCACTCTTAAAGTGCTATTAAATTAAAAGGCTGTAGAATTCTAAGAGGGTCAGTGGAGCATAATACATAATTTTTTACACCCCTCTGCCAAAAAAAACTACCAAAATTTTTAAAAGCTCTACTGATCCTGAATGTTCTAACTAGAATTCATGTTTCCCAATCGTTGACTCCCAACCAGTCAAAGACGAAGGAGAAATCAGAGCAAAAACTACGGACCATTCTACATGATTCCCGAGAGACTGAGAGTCACTGAACACGCCTCAGCAGCAAAATTTTACCCCACAGCGCCCTGTATGCTAACCACACTAATAAAGCCACTGAGGAGCCCACTTCCTTACCTCAAACACTGCAAGCACCTCTCTCCCAAAAGGGCTCTCGGTACATTTGCATTCTTCACAGTAGAGAAAGACTCCATCAGCCCCCAAGCCCACCGACAGGGAAAATTTTTAGGCCGTCTTTAGTTTGCAGCAGAGATGGCAATCCAGCCAGTTAACGAGGCTACGCCCACAGGACGCCCGTGTCCCACCCCTACCCTTTCCTCCCTCATTCAGAGACAGGATTTAACCTCCAGGAGATGGTGAAGGGCAGGGAAGCCGGATGCGCTGCAGTCCATGGGGTCCCAAAGAGTCGGACACAGCTGAGTGACTGAACAACAGTGAAGGTGGGGGGAAACAGACAGCTCTTGGGATACACGCGGAGAAAGAGGAAGACCAGCAAACCGACCAGACAGGAGTTCCCCGGCGGGCCAGGGTCCGGACTTGGATTCCCACTGCCGGCGGCACGGAAGAAAGAGAAGCAGAGAAGGAAAGGAAGGGAGAAAGAAGGAAGGAAACACATCAGAGAATTCAGAGGAAGCAGTTTCAAAAGCCGTAGGCAGAGGCTCAGTGTGGCTGGTCAGAAGCAAGCGCTGCCCTAAGATTAAGAAAGGCTGAAACCTAAGGAGATGAGATTTGACCGTGCCATTAGCATTAGCTACTTTAAATGCTTTTCAGTAACTTTCAGTAACATAGTTATGATTAAAGCTGAAACAGAAGGAATTTTACGGAAAGGCAGATAACTTCCGTCTCATCAGCTGCTTCTTTCAGACTCTGGCACACACGTGAAAACTAGAATCTAGCAGACTGACCGGGCTACTGTGTGAGTGAGCAGAGAAGGTGTCAGGGCAACAGCTACGCACGCAGTCTGTGCACATGTCAATAGGCCAGGCAGAACCCACCCAGGCTTCCTCAAACTAGGGCATTTTTTTTTTAAACTGATACTATCTCCATCTCCCAAGTCGCTTTAAACAAAATACGCTGTGAGTCAGGATGAATAGATGCCTGTTTTTTTTCTGGAGATACTCAGATGTTCATTCATTCATTAAAATCAAATTTCACAGGACCTCCCCAGTGATCCAGTGGTTAAGATTTCAGTTTGCAATGCAGGGGACACAGGTTCAATCCCTAGTTAGGGAACTAAGATCCCATATCCCAGGGGGCAACGAAACCTGCGAGCCACAGCTACTGAGCCCCCAGGCCACAACCAAGAATCCGTGCGCCGCAAGGAAAGGCCTCCCATAGTCCAACAAGCATCCTGTGTGCTGTGACCAAGACCCAAGGCAGCCAGGGAAATAAACGCTAAACTAGTAATAATAAAGTAAGATTATTCTCCTTTCTCTACCACCAGCATGTGACCACAGAAACAAAACATTTTGCTTTTTATATAACGCAACTCTTATACGATTAAACTGGCCTGCTTCCCAATTAAAACACTGCGCTCGCTGCATTCCGGCACAGCTCTCTGGCCCCTCCGAGGCAGCAGCGGCCTCAATGTGACATTCCAAAGCCATAAAAAAGGACTTCAACGTTGTCATTCGTCACTCACTTTATTCAGACACTTAAACATACCTCTCTCCCGACAGGGCTCTCTGTACATTTCATTCTTCACAGTAGAGAAAAACGCCATCATTCCCCAAATCCACCAACAGGGAGAATTTCCAGGCCGTCTTTAGTTTGTAGCAGAAACAGCAGCCCAGCCAGTGAACAAGGCTACCCCCACAAGACGCCCAGGTCCCACCCCACCCTTTACTTCCCTCATCTAGAGGTAAGATTTAAGATCTGCTGATTTTAAAAGAAGTATAGTAACCCAAGCATTAACACATGACCGAACATAGAGGATTCTTAAACAAGGACAACTTTTTCCAACTGGGTTATAAGATGACCAGGTCAGCCTGAAGGTGAAAGGAGAGGTGAAGAGAGACTGTGAAACGGGCAGATCTGCCTTCCGCCCTTGAAATCCCTTCAAGGTGCAGGCAATGCAGTAGTACTGAAAAGGCCTCAGCTCTGACACATCTTAGGAGAAAAGCCTGGACGGTGATCGACAAATGGAAACACTACTGTGCTCGTGGGTTTCGATAAACTGAATCTAAGCCCGGCTGGCCCGCTCATGGACGGGAGGAGACGAGAGGCCTAGTTAAGAGAAACTGTGACACAAACACAGATTCCTCGACCCACAGTCAGTTTGGGAAGAAGCCACGAGAGGCTGGATCGGTTCTCAAACCTCAGCTAAGGGTGGCTCTTCTTTCTCCCCAGTGTAAGACAGCAAACACACCTATAAGGTAGAGTTATCGCTAAGAGTTCCCTCTGACTCGAAGCAAGGAGAAGGCTTTCCAGATACACCTGGGAGACAGCAGGCAAACCGACATCAATTTAAGCAGGCCTCCCGAAAGAGAGAAGCCTGCTGGAGGTCTTATAAAACAGTGACGTTTGTGGACGGGCACAGAATGGGATGACGACAGCCTTGGGACTCCAGGGGCAAGTCCGTCAGGATGCTCTGCGGTCTCGGCTGACAGAGTCCAGCCTGCATCCGCCTCTGGAGACCCCTCCGCAGACGTATCCCCAGAGCAGTCTCCATGAGGGTCCATCCTCCTCCCCACGGCGCTTCACTGAGATGAGCGCCCAACACGCGCCCCCCCAACCTGGCACACTGCCGCTGGAGCTTGGCACCCGACCCTCGCCCCCCTCGGCTCTCTGCTCTCCGGCAGGGGGTCTCGGGCCTTTACCGCCAGGCACGGTTCAGGAGTTTGACCTGCGCCAGCCTCTTCGTGATCATGGTGGCGAAGACCAGGCCGAAGAGGACGCTGCTGATGAGCACGTAATCGAAGTCATCCTTCAGGACGTCGAACTGTTTGGACGGGTAGACGCGGGTCTGGAAGATGTCCAGGCCACAGGCCACCACCTGCGGGCAGAGGGGGTGAGGGCCGTGAGAAACGCGCCGGCCCCGGGAGAAACGCGCCGGGAGATGTCCAGGCCGCAGGCCACCACCTGGGGGCAGAGGGGGCGAGGGCCGTGAGAAACACGCCAGGAGATGTCCAGGCTGCAGGCCACCACCTGCGGGCAGAGGGGGCGAGGGCCGTGAGAAACGCGCCGACCCCGGGAGAAACGCGCCGGTGGATGTCCAGGCCGCAGGCCACGGCCTGGAGGGCAGAGGGGCCGAGGGCCCCGGGAGAAACGCGCCGGCGGCCCGCGGCAGCCGCAGACTCCGGTCAGAAAGGAGACAGGCTCCTCGGCCATTTTCCCAAGAGGGGAGCAGAGGGCAGGTGTCACGCAGGGCGGCTGTGATGGACGAGGGGCACAGGGTGGGCTGGGAGCTCTCCTCACCAGACAGGTGGACTCCAGGCCCGACGGGGCTGTGTAGATGCCTCGCATTCGAGAAACTGTCTGGTTATAGTTGATGAACCGCTCTGCGTGGATCTGTACGTCTGGAGAGTACGGGATCAGGTTCTCCTCTCTGCGGAAGCATCAGCCAGGACTGCATTCAGAGCTGCTGTAAGGGGACCCCCGGCTACCCCGAGCCCTGGGCGGTTTCCAGGCCACGGACCCGCCTCCGGTCTTCCTCTGCGGCCTGCGCGCATCAGGGAGCTAAACCCCAAGCAGCTGAGTGTTTGCAAGGGCTGCAAGAGAGGACGCTGTGTAGAGAGTGAGACCTGGGTTCCTACCTTCTTCTGAGTCTAAAAAAATCCCAGACAACCGGGGATTTCCCACTAGAGGAAGCAAGGACCACTTGAAAACTAGGACACTGAGCCACGAGGCCAACCACGGCTCTCCACCCGACTGCCTCGGTGCCCAGCTGCAGCCTCCCTCTCTCCGAACCATCCTCCTCCCCGGCCTGCGTGCGAGGACACGCCCACCGCCTCCTCACCCTGCCCACAGTTCCTCACACCAGAGCGAAAAGACTCCGGGACAGAGGCAAGAAAACACACAGAGATGATGGCCAGAAATTTTAAAATGGATACGCGCAGTTAACGAGTTACCGTCTCCCCGTGAGACCTGGACCCGGGCACCTCATTTCCCAGTGTGCCCACCACGGGTTGCTCCAGCCGCCGTGGCCTCCAGCCCTTCCTGTAACTCGCCAGACACAACCTCAGGGCATCTGCGATGGCGGATTCCTCCGCCTGGAAGGCTCGCCCTCGGACATCCACAAGGCCAGCTTCTCGCCTCCTTCAAGTCCTTACTCAAATATTCGGCTTCTCAGGGGGGCTTTCCCAGGCCACCCTCTCAAACCTCACCCCATGTACCACCCCTTCCTAGCCCCTTGCCCCTTTTTATAGGAGTTTTTTCTCCTTGACATTTACAAGCGTCTAACATAGCATTATTTCACTTGCTTGTCTTACTTATTGTCCATCTCGCCTCCCCTGCTAGAACGCGAGCTCCGTGAGGGCAGGTGTGCTCACGGCCACGCCCACAGCACAGCAGAGGGCGAAACACAACCCCCAGGCACAGCCCTTGAACGCCACAGCCTTCAGTGCATCCCACAGGGGCCTACCTGCTTTGTTCCGTTGGGATCTCGGGGCGGCGAGGATCCAGCAAGGCCTTAGGAAGGGAAAGGATTGCTCCAGAAGGCAGCCCAACTGCACAGACAAGTCAACAGAAGTGTTCATGCAGACCTGATCCCAGATTAGGGCTACTTACAGAAATGTCCTTATCACAGAAATAAAAACAGAGTTTAAAACCAAAAAAACGGGTCAATGAGGTGCCCCTCAATGGCCAAAAACAACAGTCTTAATACACATGGGTCTGTTCATGCAGACCTGATCCCAGATTAGGGCTACTTACAGGAATGTCCTTATCACAGAAATAAAAACAGAGTTTAAAACCAAAAAAACGGGTCAGTGAGGTGCCCCTCAATGGCCAAAAACAACAGTCTTAATACACATGGGTCTGTAGGAAAATTCTCACTTTTGAAGACACTAGTTTCTTCACATATCATCCTAAGACATCAGAAAATAAAAGTTATAGAATCAAGAACCAGGGAATGATGAAAGAGGAAAGAATAGAAGGCCCTTGGACCTCTGTATCTCCCATCCTGTCCTCCAGTAGCACCTGCCCAGCTCAGCAGGGCTCCTCACTGTCGCAAAACATGAGCATGCACGCTGGGGACGCAGGGAAGCTGGTGCAGGATGGCAGGGGCGGGAACGGGCGGGGATGGNGGACAGGATGCAGGGAAGCTGGTGTGGGATGGGGCGGGGGCATAGGGGATGGGGGGGACGTGCGGAGGGGACAGGAAAGGCCTGGCAACATGAGGCCCCGCAGGATCGCCTGTTTTAAGAACAGTGGGAATCAAATGGGGGAAACCGCTAAGAGGGCTGTCTTCCTCACTTCTGAGGATAATACAGGGATGCGGAGTGTCTGTCAGAGCTCAGAGCCCCAAACGCCTTTGGTAAAAGCAGCTGGAGGGAGCAGCCTGTTACGCAGCCACTGAGCCCTGAACCCGAGCTACACAAAGGTGGGACCCTGCACCGCGCCGGTCTCTGCAGCCCGTCTGCACAGGCGCCCGTGAGGGGCGCCATCAGGGCGCAGCGTTCTGAGCGAGGGGCAAGCACAGCAGAGGCGTCATGAAAGTGGTCCATCAGAAACACGGGCTAGGGTGGGCGTGCAGCTCTCTCACAGCCTGCAAAGCCGACTGGACTGGGGCGCGTCCTCTGCTGAAACAAGGCCCTCCTCGCGATCCCGGCTCCGCCCCCAGCGAGGCCGCCAAGGGCGCGGCTCGCTCACCAAGCAGGTGGCGGCTGGTGATGCCCCGCTCTGTGATGGTGGCCTCCATGGCGCTGATGGCGGAGGGGAAGATGTAGGACTGCTGCAGGACCTGGGGCAGCTGCGGGCGGTCCAGGGAGCTGAAGGCCGTGGCGTTGTACTGCTCCGTGCCCTCGTACAGCTCCAGCGCCGTGAGCTCGTTGCGCCGGGCCTTGGTGTTCCAGTACTGGTACTGCAGAGAGAGGAGGGGGCGCTGCTCAGGGCCCGGCTGCTGGCTCGGCTGGGAAGGGGAATCGATGCGCAGAGGAACGTCCAAGAAGGAAAAAGCCACCAGCATCCCAGCTTTCTTCCTGCTACTGAGCTGGGCTTCCCTTGTAGCTCAGCTGGTAAAGAATCCTCCCGCAATGAGGGAGACCTAGGTTCAATCCTGAGGTTGGGAAGACCCCCTAGAGAAGCGAAAGGCTACCCATTCCAGTACTCTGGCCTGGAGAATCCCACGGACTGTATAGTCCACGGGGCTGCAAAGAGTTGGCCACGACTGAGTGCCTTTCACTTTCACTGACTTCAGTACCCTTCAGGGTGGCTGCATCTGGACTATCCAGGAGCACCCCCAGGAAAATGCATTCCCAAGAGTCTTACACGTCACAAGACTAACAGCTAACATCTGAGTGCTTCCTACATGCCAGGCACTGCTCTAAGCTTGCCTAGAGGAGGTGACTGCTGTGACCCCTCTGATACGACACAGGGACCTTAAGTAACGAGTTCAAGGTTATACAATAAGAAAATGGAAGAACTCGATCAAATCCAGGCGTCCCAGCCCCCTAACCAGCCCCCTCTGCTGCCAGGGGTTCTGAACTCTGTGAAAACACCAAGCAGCAACCAGTTTCCCGAACAAGAGGTCGGCAGAGGACTGGAGCTGCAGGAGGCCGGCCGAGCCCCGGAGGCTGCACCGCCCAGGCCGCCCGCCCGCCTACCGCAACCCAGTTCTCCGCGTGCACGATGTGGACGGGGCCCCTGGCCTTCCTCTGCACGGATGAGTGGACGATGCGCCCCGTGACGCCGTCCACGAGGAAGATGCCAATGAAGGTGCGCTCATGGTGAACATCCGTGCTCTCCGTCACCACAGCCAGCAGGTTGGGGTTCAGGCTCTGGGAAGACGGAGAGAAAGCCTCCTTCAGAACCACGGTGGCACCCCACCGTGAGCCCAGGGCAGGAAGGTGGGCACAGAGCCCTCCGGCTGGCAGAGGAAGCGGCTTTTCTGGGTAGAAGAACTTCCTATTCGGGGGTCATCATCACTGTGCTTTTTCAGTGTCCACTGGGGGCTGGGCTTGGCTCACTGAATCTCATGAATATCCTTGCAAATAGAAGTTACTATCTACACTTCACAGATGAAATCTTAAAGTAGTTAAGCCAACTCGCTCAAGTCACAGACAAGCAAACAGTCACAACCCAAGCCGGCCCACTTCCTGATGGAAGGACACTGGTCCAGCAACTTGACGTCTCTCCACCAGGGCCCTGTGACTACCACAGCAACAGAGATGTCTCAGTCCTCGTCTAACAAGACGCCTTCTCCCCTGGCGTCCAGGACGCCCAGGCCCCAGGGGTCCTCTGCCTCGGCGGCTGCTCCTTCTCAGGGCCCTCTGCAGGTCCGTCCTCCTTTCCCCAGTCTCTGGGTGTTTCTAGCTGCACCCGCTCTCCTGGTGATCTCAGCCAATCTGATGACTTCCAGAACATCTACAGGGGCTGGCATCGCCCAGGTTTATATGTCCAAGCCAGGCCCCTCCCTGAACTCCAGACCCGACTAATGGACTGCCATGTCAGTATCACTGCTCAGACGTCTCATGGCAAACTCAACATGACCCAGGCCAAGCTCCTGTTCTACGCCTGCCAAAACCTGCTCACCTCTAGCCCTCGCTTCCTCCTCCAACTCTGTCTCTGCTCTGCCAGAGGCTGTAACTCACGTTCATCACCTTAAGGATTACGTTCCTTCACAGGATGCTTCTGCAGCTGATGAGTCACCTCCCCATCTCCCACTCAGGAGGACGTTGGATCACAGGTGGAGTTTCTGATGGATCGACTCAGGTTTAACCCCAGAAAGGTCTATCAGCACTACCACTAATCCTAACAGGCGACAGCTGCTGGGTAGTGGCCATGTGCCTGGCACTGAGTGCTGTCTTGTGTGATCACCGCAACCCCAGGAGGAGGGCATATTTCACAGGCCCATTTCACAGACAATAAAGTAAGGCTCAAAGGGATTAAAAAACTGACAGCTCCCCTCTCCGCCAGTCGCAGAGCCGCACGCAAGCCCGGCCCCGCTGTGCAGCAGCAGGCGGCCGCCATACCTTGTACAGCACGCTGCGGTCCCCCATCACGCGGCCCTGCGAGTGGACGTGCTCACTGCTGCGCTTGCCCTTCACCTGGACGATGCGCTGCACCTCCGGGGGAATGGTCAGCTCCCAGCTCAGCTCAGTGGTGAGGTCCTGGGGTGGGGCCAAAGAGAAGGAGCCGGCACTGGTCATCAGGAAGGCACCCTCAGGCCCGCGACAGGTGTGGCGAGACCCGTCCTGCAGTTCAGCAGGCGCCTCTGTGCAGGAGGGAACAGGGATCAGAGGTCCTAGAGAAGCAGCAATAGCGATCTAGTCTGGGAAGAGGTTTTGGAACTCCTGGTTAAAGTAAGAAAACCAGTAAAGCCTGGTGTGCAACGGCTGCAAACCTCCTGGGCAGTTGGAGGCACCTGTGGCTTGTCTGGACTGCCCGAGGGGACCTGAGACAGTCCTCTCCGGGGGATATGTGTCTGACCCCATACTGTCCCCAGTCCAGGCTCCAGACAGCACAGCGCGGTGCCTTCGTAAATCTCCAGGGCACAGCGGTCAGCCAAGCCGTGGAGTCCATCTGCACCAGCATGCAGAACAAGGGGCACGTGGCTGAGGCCCAACGCAGAGCCAAGTCCAAGCTCCCTGGCTGCCAGCAGATCTGCACCTCCAAGAAGTGCAGCTTTGCTAAGTGTGATGCACATGAACCTGAAGACCTGGCGGCTGAAAAGCAGCTCCTCCAGCCCGGCTGTGGGGTCAAATACAACCCTACTCTGTGGCCCTCTGGACACGGGGCGAGCCCTGCAACCATGGTAACCTCAGAGCCACCCCTCCTCACTCACATCCACCAATAAATCCTACTTTCTGTCAAAAAGAAAAAAAAGAAAGATACCAGAGCCAGTGTGAAAGAAGCAGGTTAGTTAGTAGTATCCCACTGTTTATCTGAGCAAGTCTAATTCAAAGAAAACTCACCACCTACTGCTAACGTCTAAAGCCCCTGCACACTGAGCCAGCAGCGCACTGCTGCCGCCGCTGCCGAGTCGCATCAGTCGTGTCCCACTCTGCGCGACCCGAGACGGCAGCCCACCAGGCTCCCCCGCCCCTGGGATTCTCCAGGCAAGAACACTGGAGTGGGTTGCCATTTCCTTCTCCAATGCATGAAAGTGAAAAATGAAAGGGAAGTCGCTCAGTCGTGTCCGACTCTCAGCGACCCCATGGACTGCAGCCCTCCAGGCTCCTCCATCCATGGGATTTGCCAGGCAAGAGTACTGGAGTGGGCTACCATTGCCTTCTCCGACTAAGCTGGAAGGGACCTCAAAATATGACAAGAAATGTTCTTTATTGTCATAAGAAAGCAATAAACCGCTATGGTTAAACATGTTATTATACCTCCACACATGGAATTACATGGAGCCCTAAGGGATGGGGTGGGGGGTAGCAACTAGAGGGGCTTCCTGATCTGTCTGTCGTGTACACAGCTGTGGTCCTTTTGTGAAGGGCCGCTGAGCAGTAACCGCACGATTCTGCACTCTTCTCAGGGTTGTATTTTAATCAGATATGGGCTTAACAAAAGAAGGAGGTAGAAAACACATCAAGTGAACAAAGCAGATTTCCTACTGATTAAATGTGGCTCAATTCCAGTTCAGTAAGAAGTATACACGCTGCACCTGCCCACACGGACCACGCAGTCGTTTCCCTAGCGGTGGGCACGGCGGCGGGACGCGGAAGGCGTGTGGGCCACTGACACGCATTCCAGCCGGGGAAACAGCTGGCAACGGGGCTCAAAGGGCCCTTCACGGTTTGCTCATGCAACTCTGTATCGATGCAATCTTTCACCGTGAGAATGTATCCACGTTACTTCTTTTTAAAATCTTTTTAATAATAGTAATCTTTATTAAAAAAATAAGGTTCTGATGAAAACGTTTCACAGATTCCTATGAAAACACCAGAATTCACTAAAACCCTCCCGGAGAGCAAGGTCACAAGGGAGCCCCCGAGGTCGAGCCTGGAAGCCCACCCCCAGCTGACTCCCTCTGGAGCTCTGCCTCCTGCGTCCCCCCTCGACCGTCTTTACGATGACACCCTCAGGGTTCCACTGGTCCGCAACACCCGCACCCTGGGTCACACCCCCGCCCACGAAGAACTCTCTTTCAAGGTCCCTTTTCCATCAGCTCAGAAAACCAGTGTCTCTTCCCCCACCAGGTAAAGAGCACACTCTCTGGACAGACCATTCCTGTGGTGTTGATGCTAAAGGTTAGCTGTTACAAAATGTCAGGAAAGGGCACTGCATTTTTTAAACAACAGCAGGTGAAACCTATATGGCATGGACTGTGTGCCAGGCCCTGCTTTACGTGACTTACATGTATTGACTCTCCAGCTCATCATGAAAACACTCTGACACACTATTATCACCGTTTTGTCTCACACCCAAGAAAACAGAAGACCAGACAGAAGCCATCTGCCCGAGGATGCAAAGTGCACAAGGGGCACAGCCAGGCTTCCTGCACGAGCAGCCAGGCCCAAGGTCTGAGCCTCTCCAAAAGGCTCACAGACAGGACGGCAGGACCCGCCGGGGAGGACACGTCTCAGATCAGCCCTCGACATGGCCCTGCTCTCGGGGCCAAGGCCAGCCCCTGTGAAGCTCAGAGCAGGACTTCAGAGCCAGCGTGAATCAGTATTTCCAAGAGCTGGACTCAAGTATGTCAGGACCAGAGCTAATCGATCCCAATTCTGGAAATAAAATTCAAAACTCACATTCGATTAACAGTGGATCAGTAACACCACCTTCGTACTGAAAGCACTATTACTCGATCACCACTCCACTTCCCACCCTACGGATGGCAGAAACACTCCTTCTGCCACAGAAGAGGAACGTGGGGTGAAAGCTCCACAGGGCCGAGACCCCGTCTGTCATGCACGGCTCCGTCCACGGCCGCAGCGACCAGGCCCACTCCACAAACACGGAATGATGGCCTCGGACACCAGGCTGACGCGGACCTACATTTACAACACCAAGGCCAGCGCAATCCATTCCTGTTACCTACACCCCTCCCACCACGGGTCCTGCCAGGACGCCCTTGCCCACCTTCCGGAGTCGATATCCACACAGCCGTCCCTGATCCGCGTCCACCAAGTAGAAGAAGATGGAAGGGGCGAGCTCATGGAGCTGCCGCAAGACATTCCGAGTGGCTGGGAAAGGTGTGACCTGGAAAACCCCAGAGAAGAGTTACGGGGGGGACTTGGTAGTCCAGTGGCTAAGACTCCACGTTCCCAGTACAGGGGGCCCTGGACTGATCCCTGATCAAGGAACTAGATCCTACATGCCGCAACTGAAGATCCTGCGTGCTGAAACCAAGATCGAAAATCCTGCAAGCCAAAACTAAGACTCAGCCGAATAAAATAATAAATGTTTATTGTTTTTTTTTTAAAAAGAGTTCAAGGAGAAGGAATCCCTACGCATGGATTTCTCCAGCCTCTTCACTGTTTCCCATCAAAGAGGGCCTTAAGAATAAAACAACGAATCTTAAAGGAATTAAAGTCTGCTAAATTCAATCAGGGCTTAAACTGAATTCTCATAAGAGACCCAGTTTTCACAAGTGCAGAAAGAGCCACCGCACTGCTTAGAGAAGCCCTTTGAGGCCTGCCTGCAGACAGCGCCCACCTGGGGCCCACGAGCTGCTGTGTGAGCACCCTGCCCCCACCCATCAACAGCAGGGCGGTGGCGGGNGGGGGGGGGGGTCCTGCAGCCTCTGCAGATGCGTACCTTGTACTCATCGTCTATCAGCAACAGCACCTTGGCATAGTCCTGATCCATGATGGGAAGGAGCAGAGACTGCAAGACAGGGCGCTTCAGCACGGGGGGGGCCACCTGGCTCCACTTCCCAAAAATGGGGTTGAAGACATAGAGCGAACTCATTCCCGTCTCCTGAAATGGGCAAGCAACGGTCAGCCTCCACCAACAGGAAAAGACTGCAGATCCTAAGGAACTGGGGACCTGAGCTCAGCCGCGGCGGATCCCCTCATCTCTCCCCACCTTGTGGAAAACAAAGCTTTGGCTGAAGGTGAAAGCATCTGACCACTGATGTGTCAAAAGGGTAAAAGTTTAACTGCCTCTAGCTCAAAATCTAAGAATGGGTCACACTGAGGAACAAACGAAATGTCTGCCAGGCCCCCTTTCCAACGACGGCAGAATGCATCTGCAAAATGCTCCTGCTCCCTGGGAGGCAGAGGCGTCAACAGCTGGGCCCTGCCCTCCACCCCTGGGAGAAGAGCAAGCTGCCCTCCAGGCACCGACACCCACCTGTGTCTGGGAGAAGCAGGGCTGGCTCCCTAGGGACCTGGTGACCTCCCACCTATGCTACAGTCACTTCCTCCTCGGCCACCACCACCCCTGGTGGGGGAAGAGGGGCACTCAGGCAAAAAACTGCAAGAAAACAGAGCTCTAAGCCCTGACTCCCTATCTGTAACTCTCAGAGAATCCCAAAGGCCCAACTGAAGGTACAAAACACAAAACCGCACCCACACGGGCTCAGAGGCACGGTGGAGGCTCACCTTGTCCTTCAGCAGGAGGGTGCACTGGGGCGGGTGGGGGAAGTGGGCAGTCGTCCTCTGGACCATCAGCTTAAAGGCGGAGTCCGGCTTGACGTTAGGGAGATACTGCTTCCACAGGATGGTGCCAGAGCTGCTCTCGATGCCAAAAAGCTGCGAGATGAACACCGGGCTCACCACCAGAAAGGCTGGCCCAGAACTACTTCTGTCCTTGGAAACCAGAACCGGCCCCAGCTGCCACCCCGGGCTTCCTGTCCCCCTCCGGGGCCTCTGAAGGGCTCACCTTGCCTGAAGCCGTCACCACCACCATCATCTTCTGGAGGCTGAATTCATCCCTGGCCAGAGTGTCAATGTTGATCTCGTTCTTGGTCTGGCTCCGGGGCTTCCGCGCATCGTAAAACACTTTCCAGAGGTGGGAGGTCCAGGCCTGCAGCAGGATGAGCTGGGAGGACAGGCGCTTCAGGAACATGCCCAGCAGGCCGTCTGGTGTCAAGGAAAAGGGACCGCGGCTGAGGCTCTCTCCCCGGCGGAGTGGGGCTTTCCAGCGAGGGGGCACCTGCTCCCCCTAAGGGGGCTCTCTCCCTCTCCTCCGCAGCACTCGCGTCATCCACACCCCAGGCCACGAGCCCAAGGAGCAGTCCTACGTCCGATGCCAACAGTCCCACACTCAGGCACAGCCGTGCTGGAACTTCTAAGACCTACTCAAGGGGCTCTCAGCACGCCGCCTGCCTGCCATCTCGGGACAGGAGACTAAGAGGGCAGGGGCCAGCCATGCAGGGTGCAGCCGTGCCACAAACATCTCCACCACAAGCCCACATCCAGAACGGCCAGCAGAAGGCTTCGGGTGCCATGACAAAGCCGGACAAGGGCAGGCTGGGGGGGTGCCGAGGCACACGTGCTGTGTGTCACCCACAGGCACTTCCGTTTCTCGCGGCTTCAGGCCTATGTGGTCAGGTGCTCAACCTGCTCCCAACAGACCTCCCTGCAGCCCGCTCCCAGGGCTCCCTTTCTCTCCACCCCTTCCTCCATCCACGAGACCACCACCCTCAAATCTCCTCTGGAGACGAGACCGGTCACCGCAGCAAGGCAGCATGGTAAGAAGCAAGGCCTCGGAGTCTGCAGGCCGGGATTCACATCCCAGCTGCACTGCTTACAGGCTGGGTGACCCGGAGACAGAAACGGCACCCCACTCCAGTGCTCTTGCCTGCGAAACCCCACGGACAGAGGAGCCTGGCGGGCTGCAGTCCACGGGGTCGCACAGAGTTGGCCACGACTGAGGCTTCAAACAACAACCCTGAGAAACGTACTTCACCTTGCAGCCTCCAGCTCCCCATCTGTAAAATGGCACAGAACCCCCTGGGCTGCTGCCGAGACCAGATCTCGTGAGGGACCCCTGGGATCTCCCCAGGGCGGGGTGCAGAGTGCCCACGGGAAAGAGCAGGGCCTTTTCTAGGCCAACATCCATCAACCCTCGCTCGAGGGAGAGAAGCGACGGGCACACAGGGCAAGTCACAGGCAAGCAGCCCACGCACACGCAGTATACACCTCACTGAGGCAAGTCCGGGAAGACAAATGATGGTGAAAGCTAGCCGTGTGGGCAGGCAACAAGCAAGAAGACAGCAGGAAGCGGGCTTTACCTTGAATGGCTGGGTCCAGGCAGCGGAAATAAATGGTAAATGCACATTAATCCTCGGCTTGAGAGCACCTGTGGTGCCTAGCGGGTGGCTGGCCCCAGGCAGGCTCCCAGCAAACACCACCGGGCTGGCCGGGCAAACGGATGGAGGGAGACAGGGGTAGGACGGAACCAGGGACAGTGAACCAAGCTCGCCCTGGGTCTGGGACCGCGCCCAGGTATGGAGGGCACTGGCCTCTCCCCACAGAACCTGGCCAACCTAGTCATGTCTCTCTGGAAAGGTGGGACTTCTGCTTTGGGGACAACAGGTGTACAGTGCCTGACAAGGTGCTTGACAGATTTCAGGTCCTCAGACAACAGCAGCTATGCCGATGCTACATTAAGACTCTTTTTCATCAGGGTCTTTCTCTAGAAAGAGTCACACGTCACTCCTCTTGGAGAGGAGTGGGCCCATAAGCCCAAGGCCACAAACGCACCGGAGACGGGCGCAGAGCGAGTTCAGAGCAGGCAGCAGAGTGGCCGCGCCGGAAGCCGGGGTGCGGGCCGCAGCATGGCCGGCGGCCCCGCAGCCCCCCAGGCAGCTCTGCCTCCCGGCCCCCCGTTCCTACCTGCCTTCTTGCCAAACTCCCCTTCCAGCTCCGCCTGCGCCCCGGTCAGCGGCAGGTCCACCATCTCCAGGCACACCACCTCGGCCAGGGACTCCTCGCGGCTCCACAGCACCACCCTCCCTGCTGCAGGAGCCAAGGGCGCCAGAGTCAGGCCCGCCGCCCCCGGAGGGGGAGGCCACCCCCGCTCCGGGCCAGAAAGAGAAATGGCGGGGCTGGCAGCTTGGCTCAGGAGGTCACGGGAGGAGAGGTCTGTCTCCCACCCAGGAGTGCTAAGGACGTGTTCAAAGGCAGGTCACCTAGGGCTCTGGGAAAATAGGCAGGATACACTGCACTCGAATCTTCCCAGAAGCCTGACCACGGTCCTGATGAAGGGTCTGACTGCAACTCACGGGCAGGCCCACTCACCCAGCTGCTGCAGGAAGAGCAGCAAGTGACCCTCTGTCTGGACCAAGGCCCGGTAGCCCACGGAGTCGTCCTTCTTCAAGAAGACCTGGATGTACAGCTGTGAACCAAGCAGTCAAGACCCCCGCAGTCAGCGGGGATCCAGACGCCTCTCAGAGCCCAGACCCCGAGATTCAGGGCATGAGGAGCGGTCAGAGGCCAGGGCACAGCATCCCCGCGTGTCCAAACCACACAGCGCTCCCCGGCCTCCACTTACAGACACCGTGCCTCCTTAGGAGCTGACAGAGCAACGGCGCAGGCGGCCTGCTCGGGTCCTCTCCACGGAGGAACTGAGACCTTCGCAGCCACCTGATCACTCATTATGCACCGATCACACCCCACAAAGCGAGCAGGAGGCCCGCAGCAGGCTTTCCATTTTAGAGACTAAGCAGCAACTGCCCAGGGAGGCTGAGGAACACCACTGGACGTGCACAGAGGCAAGGCTGGGCAGCAACAGCATCTTCAGTCTCACCAGGCACGGCTTCCTTGTTTACAAGACCAGGGCAGTGGTAATCGAAAGGCTACCAGGAGGGTGTTTTTTTTTTAATGTTTATTTACCTGCACCCCATCTTAGCTGTGGGACTTGGGACCTTTGTTGCCACATGTGGGATCTTTAGTTCTGGCATGTGGGATCTCGTTCCCTGACCAGGGATCAAACCCAGGTCCCCTGCATTGGGAGCATAGGGTCTTAACCGCTGGGCCATCGAGGAAGTCCCTCATCGGGAGGATGAGTCAATCAGCGGGTAAGTAAACAGCCTAGCGTGGAGCCTGGCACACTAACAGTGAAAGTGAAAGTGAAGTCGCTCAGTCGTGTCCGACTCTTTGCTACCCCATGGACTGTAGCCTACCAGGCTTCTCTGTCCATGGGATTTTCCAGGCAAGAATACTGGAGTGGGGTGCCATTTCCTTCTCCAGGGGATCTTCCCGACCCAGGGATCGAACCCGGGTCTCCCGCATTGGAGGCAGGTGTTTTGACCTCGGAGCCACCAGGGAACTTGGCTAAACGGCACTCCTTTTACTGGTGCTCACAGGCGTCTCTGACCAGCCAGTGGCTCAGGCAGAACTACAGCCCATGGCTGGGACCCGTGGCGCTGAGCTGAGCCCGAGGAAAGAGCCCCAGGCCGAGAAGCCCGCAGGCCCCAACTCACCCGCTCGGGCCGAGTGCCGTTCTGTTCCAGGCTGAAGGTGATCGTGGTATCGAGCAGCCGCCGGCCTGTCTCCACCAAGTAGAGGTTAATGGTGTAGGTCTGGTTGAAGCACGCCAGAGAGTCCTAGGGCACAGACCGCATGGGTCAACTACAGGAGTTCCCCAAAGCAAAGTCCCCCAAAGGAAGTCCAAGAATCTGGTTGGGGCTGGGGGGAGAGGGGGCAACATCCTGGAGAAGGACCTGGGCCAAAGAGCAAAGCTAAATCCTAAGACAGAAACAAGGTGCGTGAGTGAATAAGTAAAATTACAACCACTGTACATACTTACTCCAGAAGAAGCAAGGAGAGTGGAGAGAGACTTCGCAAAGTGTGATTAGCAAGACCGCAGGCAGGGAAAGCACACCCCCCTTGGGAAAAGCTGAGGAAATGGAAGCCACGACGGAAACGTGTGCCTCTGGCCAGCGCCCCACACTCTGCTTCAGAGCAGCTGCTCAGACTAACCCTCAACTCCGCCAGCAGGGACCCCACAGATATGAGGGGACGGAGACCCAGAGGAGAACGCACTTAAGAACAGATCCTAGGAATTCTATTTTCCAATCTCCCAATTGAAAAAGATCAAGAGAAACACGGTTTAATTTACAAAACTTAGAAAACTCCATCTGAGACTGGGACCTCGAGGAGACCCACTCCCAGCCTTGACTGCTCCTCCAGCTTTGCTGGGGGCCCACCCCGCCCGCATACAGGTCTGGCACACTGCCCAGGGCCACACCTACCTGGGGACCAGACTTCTCCGAAAAGCCCCCAGGTGACCCATCTTCAGAAACGCTAGGCTTCTGCTGTGGAAACGAGAAGGACAGAAGGGGAAAATACAGCCAAAGGGTCACCTTCCAGCCATGAGGATGAAGCTCCCACCTCCAGATCTCAGCCCCTGGGAGAGGGCAAATCCCATCCCCCACTACCCGCACACCTCACGCCACCGGGAACAGTCCCGGACGGCTGAGGGCGTCCCTTTCCTGGGCACAGAGAGGTATGCGCAGAGCTCTGCAGACGAAGCGAGAACTTACCTCTCAGCAGCCTCCTGCTCCCCCACCCCGCCCTGGTTCAAAGTGACCAGGTGAACATGCCCAGCTCCCAGCAAAGATAAGGGAACCCTGGGACCTCTCTGGCGTTCCAGCAGCTAAGATCCAGGGCTTCCGCGGCAGGGGCTTGAGTTCAGTCCCTGGCCGGGGAACTAAGATCCCACACGTGGCCAAGCGCTGCTACTCCCAACACTCACCGCCTCGTTCCGACAGGTCATGACTGCAGCCACCGTCTTCTCTCCGGTGGTGGCGAAACTCACCAGGGCAGCCTGGGGTAGAGTCAGGCGTCAGTTCCTAAATAGGGCCTGTCCTGGCCAGCAGCCTTAGGGTCGCCTCCACCAGAAGAACCCTTGGCCTTGGGGCTAAAAGTGCTCCCAAGTTTGGAGCATGATGGCCGGAGCACTGAGAGCAGCGAGGCCCCCACCGCACCCACAGCTGAGCCAGGCCCTGCCTGACCTCCAATACAGGCAAGCTCGGTGCTGCTCTTCGCATCTACAGGGAAGTTCTATAACTGCCCGCTCTCCCGCCGGTTCAGGAAGGTGCCACTTTGACTCTAAAAATCCTCTGTAACTCTCAAAAGAACAAAGTATCCCACTCCTACTCTGAGGCTAACCCCTCTCAAAACACTCATGGAAAGAGTCTTCTGTCTTGAGTAAGTATCCCAGATTCAAAGGCTGGGGTCTCCAGCACCATGCCTCGGCTAGATCCTCCTCCCTCCTAGCGCTCCACGCTGCCTGCGGTTACCTGCGGGAAGCTTTTGAGCAGACTCAGGACGCCGTGGTGGGAGTGCAGCAGTGCATAGTGGCTTGGGGACAACTGCAGGAAGAACTGCGCCCGAGAAGGATCCACCGGGCTGGGCTGTGTGGACAGGACCCGGGGTTGGAATCCACTTGCAAATTCTAGGTCAAGAGACTGGGAGACGAGAAGGAAGAGGCTGAGGGCCAGGAGAGGATGGGGGATGGACCATCCCAGGCTGGCGGCCTCTGTCCCACTTTGCCAGTGAAAGTAACAATGCCTCGGCACGGGGCTCTGGAAGCTCCCGTTCAGGCTCTCCAAGGAGGAGTGGCCCGTCTGCCCTCATTCCAGTTCCTCCAGAGGCCTGACCTCAAAGGGGCTGCCTGGGAGAAAGGCTTTTCCCAGCGGCCGAGGCAGCACCTTGGGCTGGGGAAGCAGCTCCAGCCTCTCACCTGCAGCGGGATCTGCCTCAGCTCCCACTCCGTCTCCAGGGCCAAGGTCTGGAGGGATCGCGAGCTCGGGTCGGGGCACACCAGGACAGCCTCATCTACCACACCGCAGGCCCCGGCGAGACTCCGCAGCCAGGGGGTCGACACCCTGACCTACTCGAAAGATGAGAGAAGGGGGGCTCCTGGGGGTCCTCACATTTCCCTCTCCGCCCACCAGCCCGTCACCACCAGATCCCAGGGCAGGGTCTCAGCTCAGAGGTTCTTCCTGGTGGACTGAGGAGTCCCTCCCCGCCTCCGAGAGCTCCAGAGCTGGAGAAGATCCGGGTCTGCCTGCTGGTAGTCTGAGAACTAACCCAGGCCCTTCTCACTGCTGGGCGCGTTTTTCTTGTCTTGGTGAAGTCCGCCTGCAGTTCCCTCTGAGCGCCCACTGTTCCGAGCGCTGAGCGTAGAAATCACCACTCTCTCCCTGCCCCAGTGTCACAGGTACAACAGGGCAGCCGTAGCCACGGTGCCGGCAAGGCTGGGAGCTGCAGGGCAGCATGCGTGGCCCCTCCAATCAGCATCTCTCTACTGTATTTGTCATACGCGGTTTCTTATTATCACCCTCAGTATTACCTTGTGAGATCACACAGGCAATGAACAGATCTACGCAACTGTTTTTTTAGCCACCCCAAAAGCACGCCCTGTGCACACGTGCCGGCTCTAAACAAACGCCTGATGAGCTGAAGGCAGCCCTCACGTGCCCGGACGCAGGGGCCACGAGTGGCTTTGGCATCCACCCGGCCGAGCTCCCTGGCCCCCAGTGCAAAGGAGGGCTGCACCCGCTCCCCTCCACAGTTCACAAGGCTCCTCCAGCCAGACCGTACCTGCTGAATGATCTCTCCGTCTTCCACGTTAAACTTGACAATGTTCACGTGGCTGAAGGGGACGACTCCGAGGGCCCACACGACCCCCGAGCCGTAGGAATACACCATCTGGTAGTGGATGCTGTCACTGAGAAAGGGAAGGAAGAGCAGGGAGCCATAGCGTTAGCCACAGAACAGGACCACCCTCGGGGATCCAAAACTCGGCTGCCAGGAGCTTAGCCAGAGATCACAGACTAGCAGCCTCAGATAGTTTTGTTTGGCTTAGGTTTCTTTTTTAAAATTTGAATTTGTTGTCAACATTTAGAACTGAGATTCAGCATGTAACAATAAGATATCCAGCTTTTCTTAAAAAAGTTAAGACGTGGTAATGCTAGGCCTAACTACACAGGGCACGGTCAGCTGAGTAAGGCTGCCCCCTTGAGGCGGGCCAGGCACACTGCAGCTCCCAACATTCCCCACGGGGCCTGCTCTCCGCACGAACTTGGCGGCATAGCAATCTGAGCATTGGGTCCCTGACAAACTGAGTGAGCCACTCCCCTCACTCGACTGGCTCTCGGGCCCAGGTGGAGAGTCTTCTCCTCACTGCATAGGAAACTCCAGAGGCAGCCACAGCCTTGGAGTGCAGGCCTAGAGGCCGGTGAGCCCCAGACCCTACACAGGATTCAAATGCTTTGACTTTCAAGGAGAAAGACGGGCTGGTACAGAGCAGGAGGCAGCGGCCACCGCCCGGGGGGAAGGCGGCCTTACCTCTCCGGGAGGTGTTCCACCCACTTCGGGTGCCCACTGGAGAGGTGGTGGAGGGCAAGAGTGGTCTTCTTCAGGACCGCAACGTGCCTCACAGCCTCCTGCAGGCCGACCAGCCCAAGAGCCTGGAAACTGAGCACGGGAACAGGGGTGAGCGTCGCCCAGAGCCTCCCGGCCTCATGCCGGACAGTCCGGGACACAGCCGCCACAGCTCGGGAGGCGACGGAACAGGCTGTGGGGCCAGCCGCGCCCGCGCCCTGAGCTCGGCGCTGCTTCCCACCGGCTGGACTTTCAGCCACCCGACTGCGCCGGTTCCTGAAAGTCGCTGACTCTCCTCAGGGCTGCTGCTCTCCTTCCCTGGGACTTCACAGTAACCAGGCCAACCCTCCGCCACAGCAGCCATCGGACCGTTGTCGTTAGCAGGCTGCAGGCCTGCCTCCCCCAAACAACAAGGAGTTACTTGATGATGGAAGCTGTTTCACATTCACAAGTGGGTTCCCACTGCCTGGGGGCATCCTCAAGCCCTCACCTAATAAATCACTATCAGAAGACGAATAACCTAATGCAAGCAACCCCATCATTTAAACAACTTTAGCAAGATGCAGCTGAAACAGTGCCGCAAATTGTTCTTAAACATAAAATTAAAACACAGGAAGTTGTATTCTCCATCCTCATACCTAGAATCTTCTTTCCCTAGTAGAGCAGTTGGTAAAGAATCTGCCTGCAATGCAGGAGACCCGGGTTCAATGGGTCGGGAAGATCCCGTGAAGGAGAAAAGGGCAACCCATCTTCCAGGATTCTGGCCTGGAGAATTCCATGGTCAGAGGAGCCTGGCGGCTACAGTCCGTGGGATCACAAACAGTAGGACACGACTCACTTTCACTTTCTCATACCTAGAACACCGCAAAGCTCTCACGACGTGGTAAGATTAGGAAAAGCAATCGATACCAGAAGTGAACACTGCACCTAGCATGGAACTCTGCCTCTAACACACGTGCTCAATAAATGGTGGCACGTGTCCCATAGCCTCAAGACATCAAGAATGGATACTTGATGCTCTCTGGCTCCTCCATGGCTTTCTCCCCCTGGGAAAAAAAGCCAAAAGGCCCAGAATTGCTGTCTACATAGAATCTGTGTTCCAGCGAAGCCTTTAACCAAACCAAGATGAATTCAGCTTCTTTCCCTCTACCTGCCACTGTCCAGGGTAACCTCCCAGTTCAGGCCCCCAATGTTCGTCTCCCAGGAGCGCATGATCCGGCCTCCATTGGACACAGTGATTGCATCTGGAAGAGAAAAGACCACGTGAGATCATCCCCCAAACCACTGCGCTGTCTGGAGCCTCCCAGGGCCTGTGACCAGTGGCCTCACCTCCCACGTACAAGTGCAGATATAAACTGCACCTGTCCTTTCCTGCTGGGAACACCCCTACTCCCTTCCCTCCCAGACCCTGAGCAAAGGAAGGACCCAAGGGAAGAGGAGAGGGAGCCGACGCCAGCACAGGGACAAGCCGGGCTCTGCCTACCCTGTCCGCAGAGCAGCATGGCGTCCACCACCCCTTCCGCCGTGCCCTTGTCAACGTGGCGCCACACTGAGGGACAGGAGAGTCAGACGTTACCATGGACCTCGGCAAGGCATCCAGGAAGCCGCGCGGGGGAGCCGCAGAAGCCTTGCTTGCACAGAAGCATCGCATTTTATTTCAGGGAAGGATCACCGCTGGCCAGCAGTGACCCACCCCCGCTCCCAGGGGGAGGGGAGCCACCGCTGTGCCGATCTGAGATCACACTCTTCCCATCCCCACCCCACCCCACCTAACAAATAAACGGACAAAGACAAAATTCACAAAATCTCTATGAGTCACAAGCGGAGCAGTGATTATACATCACATTTCCATGATTTTAATGCCCAAAAACGTCCACAAAAGCAATATAAATAATTGGAGGTGGGGGAACGGGGAACATCCAAAGCTTTCCTGTAAAATCTTAATAGAAAAATCATTTTTTGCAGCAATATCTTACTTAAGAACAGCCAGGACACAGGCTGAGGAAATAAACTCAAAGGCCAGTTATAGGAATATATGAAATATTTCAAAGACAGCAAAACTGAAAACTAAATCCGAATCCAGTAAATGATGCGTCTTTCGGCCATGCTGTCCCCAGGGGTGGGGTACCAGCCAGGCAGACGTTGCCGGCCACAGGACATCCTGGACTCCCTCTGGGCAGCCATGCCATCCCCAGCTACCCGTCTACACAGTCCACTCACAGATCTCCCCAGTCCGAGAATTCAGTGCTGCAATCACATTCTTCTCTGTGGCCACAACCAACTTCTTGGATCCAGGGGAAAATTCCAAGGAGGCAAATTTGAGCTTCCCAACATACTGCTGTCTCCTAAAGGAAAGAGGCCAGGGAAATGGAAGGGGCCAATGCCACCGCTGCATAGGACACTTTGGAAAAGACAACTGCCAGATACAGGAGGTTATCACCATCACACCTGTCTCGGGATGCACGAGAAACGTTTGTTAATGAAGAGATCTGACCAAAAGCAAGAGCAGGCAATGCGCTCAGGAACAAAGGGAAGAAGAAGAGAGAAGACACCCTAGTAGCTACAGTGACACACTTCCTTCTAAGCGCGAGCACACGTTCACCTTACCCAAAAGGGCACCTGGCCTAAATCCCACTAGAACAAAATTACAGTCTTCCCTGTACTTCTTCATAGTGGGACCAGGTGGGTCAGACACGGTGCTCCCAAGGTAGGGGATCTAGGCTCGACCCCTGGGCGGGGAGCTAGACCCCACATGCTGCAACTCTTTTTTAACATTGGAAAATAGTGGGACTAGACACTCACATTACACACGAGGGAAGAGGCGCGAACCCTGTTGTCAAGGAGCACTCAATCCAACTTCCCTTCTGTTTTCACTGACCTTTGGAGAAAAATTATACAAATACTCTAACAAAACGTGACAGGTTTGAGTCAGGCCTTTGCTCTTTGCAGCCTGGTCTAACCCACACGGTGCTCAGGGTCCATCTGACTCAATACTCATACTTTCCTTGGAATATACCCCATCACTCTCAACACCCTCATCTCTGCACCAAGGGGGCGCAGCAGGCTTCCCCGGCACACTACCCCTACAGAGCAGGCGAGTGGCACGCTGCTGTTCACGAATGCCACTTCCAGCAAATCAAACACACAGCATTTACACAGAATTTCCCTTGTTACACTGTCTGGTCTCCCTTTTTACAAAAGAAGAAACTATATTAGTATAGAGTGACAGGTGTACATGACATCTGACAGCTTCCGTCTGTATTTTAACCTACTTTAATCTCACTGTAATCACTGAACCCTTTATGAAGTACACAGGACAAATACTATTACTCTCATTCTAGAGGTGAGAAAACCAAAGTCCACTGACGTCAATGAATTGCTGTTATAACTAGAATGCTAAATTAAGTCTAAATCTAAATCTAATCTTCTAAGTCTAAATCCCATGGTCTCTTTTAAAATGCTGATATCTTTTATTTGGACTATAAAAGTAACGCCTGCTTATTGAAGAAAACATGAAAAATACACAAACGTATAAAATAGAAAACAAAATGCTTATAATACCATCATCCGTAAACTTTTTTTCAGCAATAAACATTTAATATTTTGGTATATTTCTTTCTGTTTACTTTTCAATTTATAAATTGCATATACCTAGGAATCTGCTAAATTGGATGATATGTTGTACATGTGTAACATATACAACACGGGTTTGAACTAGCAGAGCCACTTACGCACTGGTTGTTTTCTTCCCTTTCCTTTCTTGGTGGCACCTTGAGGCTTGCGGGACCTCAGTTTCTCAGCTAGAGATCAAACGCGGGCCCCCTGCACTGTGAGCATGGAGTCCCCCGGGGACTCCCTACGTGGTTGCTTTCCACAGTCAGTTCTGCAGTGCTACAGAATCCATGGCTGGTTGACTTTGTGGGTGTGGAACTGCAGACACAGAGGGCTTACAATAGGTTACACTTGATTTTTGACTGCAGAGAGGGTCTGCATCCCTAACCCCTGTGTTGTCCAGGAGTCAACTGTACATGTTATATTGTGAGCGTCTGCCCACATCATTAAAAATGAGGCTTATGGGAATTCTCCATAAGTTCAGTGGTTAGGACTCCCATGCTGGGCACACGGGTTTGATCCCTGGTCAGGGAACTAAGATCCCAAAAGCCACAGCATTCCCCCCGACCCGCCAAAAAAAACCAACCACATGACTTATTCTGCATTTGTCACATTGCCTTATATCACGTACTTATATATCTGCCCCCTCACCGCCTGAGTTCCTTTCCATCTCTGCATCCACAGCACTTAGAATGACCACTGGCCAACAACAAGCACTCACAAACATGCAAATCCATTTGCTTTTTACAGAAAAGACTTCACAGAGGAGCTAGGCTCTGAAAGTGTTCCCTGACTAGCAATAACTGGTAACATACTGATTGTACTCAATAAGCCAGCCACTGAGCTGAGTAATTTAAAAGAATTGCCGTACTCATTCTTACAGCTACTGTGGGAGGTAATGGACTATCAGTAAACTCAATTACAGATCAAGAAACAGAGGCACAGAATGGGTTAAGTCATTTTCCTGAGATCATACAATGCTTAAGTGGCAAACTGACATTTCAAGCAAAAGTGAGCCAATTCCCTGGTCTTAAGGATAGGGTGGGTGGCTGGATGAGTGGGTGGGTGAGTGACTGAATGAGTGCCTTAATGAGACGTGAATGAACAAAAGTGCTGAATAGTGAATGAATGAAGAGACAGCGAGAGAGCCAGTCAGTGAAGGCAAGAATGAATGAATGGCACCTCCTGGCTGAAGGGTCTTGGGCGGCCCTGTTCTGAGCCCTGGCAGGGCTGCAAGAGGATCTTCGCTGAGGGCGGTCGACGTCAGACGCCCAGCAGATCCAACACCTGACAGTCAGAGAAACGCGGCCGGGCGCGAGAAGTGACCTCTGACCGGAACCTCAAGCAAGACCGGACGGCTGAGCCCGCTTCACTGGCGTGCGACCCGTGCAGCCGCACAGGGACTGGCTCAGAAGAGCCCCCAACTTTCGCTTTAACGCTTTGCCGTGGCCACCTTAAAACTCTTTCAAAATTTTTGAACGAGGGGTCTCGCATTTCATGTTGCCCTGGCCCCGCAAGTTATGCAGCCCTGC